>CM023452.1:124429454-124670311 GCA_013339765.2 Haemaphysalis longicornis | reverse complement strand
CATACAACCTAGAAGCAACGCAGCTTATATACACCAATATGAGCGTGCGTGCTTCTAGATTGTATGTTACCTCAGATGAAGACTGGTCCTTCAGTCGAAACGTGAGTAAACCAACACTGTTTTTGTGTTATGCAGAAATGCATTATAGTCGGGGGTTGCCGTGCGTCCCTTGGCCGGCGTGCGCAGCGCGTCTGATGATGATTGTGGCATGATGCCCCTAGGGATTGGCCAACCAAACAATCCATCACGAGATAGCTTCGCGTTCAACCACCATCGTCATCTCCCGTAGGAACCGCTGAAGAAGAAGAAGGAGAAGAGACAAGCTGCGAAGAGGAGGGCTGCGTGAGTTTTGGCTACCGTTGTCCTCCTCGGCCGGCGTATCTTCCCGATCTGAACCCGGTCGAAGAGCGGCGCAGCTCGTCTGATGATGATTGTGGGATGATGCCCCTATGGATGGCCAACGAAACAATCCATCACGAGATAGCTTCGCGTCAACCACCATCGTCATCTTCCCGTAGGGGAACCGCTGTAGAAGAAGAAGGCCAATAGAAGAAGACAAAGCTGCGAAGAGGAGGGCTGCGTGAGTTTTGGCTACCGTTATCCTCCTCGGCCGGCGCATCTTCCCTATCTGAACCCGGTCGAAGAGCGGCTCAACGCGCCTCGACTCCCCTTCATGAGCATCAGGCGGCTGACTCGAGGCAACGGGCAGTTTGGAATCAAGGGACAGGCGGTGAACGTGCCCATCGACGTATCGAAGGTTGTGCGGTGCCTTCCTCGCATGGTACCCGAGGACGTTGCGTTCGACGTTCGCATTTCTGCATCCTCACAATCCCCCTCGGGGAGGTGTGGGGGAATTTTTTTATTCGTGTGTCAACCATTTCCTGAACTATTCCTTCTGGATCCTTATCTCACTAGATTGCGCTTCCTTCTACAGAGAATACTTTTGATATACGTTTAACTGCTTAGCGTATTTGAAAGTAGCGAAGCCCTCGAGAAGTAGTGCCATGTGAAAATCATTGCAGGGCCTTCACGTTTCTGTGTTCACGCCTTCACGCCTTCACAGTTCTGCGCCTTCACTTCAGGGCCATCACGTTTCTGTGTTGTAATGATCATCCTATGAAAGCAGCGGTAAGGAAAACCCTGGTTCCAATTTTCTGATAACAATAAGATGCATATGTGGTTCTTAGGAAGGTGACTAATTCACCGCAGGAAAGGTCACTTCTCTAGTGTTGCGAGTACCTTCCACTAGAGTCTTGCCTGACTGTGTTAACGAAGACATAATTCTGTGTAGTTGTCTGCTTGAATTCTAAATTTCGTCCATCCTGACCATTGACAGGATTTTCAACCTATCCTTGGCGTTGGCAACTGTATCAAAACAACGACCTTAAATTTCACTGGATTGGGGCTTTGACAAATCGCTGTTAATTGGTATTCGTATTCTGTCTCCTACCAACTAAAAATTATTGCTGTAAGTTAAAACATGAGTGTCTTCTTTTGTGTAGGACAAATCGTGAAGTATGTGCGCTAGTATTGCCAGGGGGATGTTGGAATCTACAGAAGGGTGCAGGCGGGACTAGTGGCGAACGTACACTATACATCACTGTTTTACTGAGTGCGGTGGAGTAATTGTATACTAAATCCTGTTATCAGCGGCGACACGAGTATGGTACCAACTGTATGGTGTGTAAACGTGCTTTTAGGAAGAGTGGTTGCTCTGTGTTTCGTTAGCACGAGGTGAGAGCCACGCCTATCTTTCCACTGCCGCCTGGCGGCGGCGCACCAGAGCTCAACGAGGCCATCGTGCGGTATAGGCGGAAAAGCCACTGCACTTGGAAAATTGCCGGAGCATTTAGGGTTACAAAAGCAAAAACACGTGCCTGACCGGCCCTTCCAGTGCACTACCAGTTGATGATGTGGCATTACTAGACAAATAGCGTAAACAATTGTTTGCAAAACGGTGGCTTTCGGCGCATTTTGCAGGAATTTTCCTGTCGTAGTGGGAAGGGTCACGCCTTTGATGACTCGGAGCGTCTGACCTTAATACCCTCCTTTGTTTTCCAAACAAATATTTAGCTGTTAAGACGTGTGCGGTTACACTATACCTTGTTATTACTTGTGTATGCCGTTATTATGGATTTTCGAGGTCGCCCAATGCCCCCACCGTGTACCTACAACGCCTCTCCCCGTATGTCTCCGGCCACCAGCACTGCACTTTATAAAGATAATTCTTTCCAGGAGTGGCTGTTTGTTAAGCCAACAAATAAAGTGTAAAACTTGTAAACCTTATCCCGGACCATGTTTTTTCATTATATTTTTTCTGCATTCGCAAAGTCAAGAGGCCTTTGCGGGGCTCTAGTTATGCTCTGAAAAATTGTAGGGGGAATCAAGTGGCTTGTGTTCTCTGAGTCTTGCGGCACATGTTGAGTAGAGACTGCCCCAGAATATCAAATACTGCACTACAGGTTATTCAATGTGTGCGACCTTTTCAATTTCATATTTAGGTGATCTTTATTTTTGCGTGTTTTTACTCCACTGGTACCTTTTTTGCTCTGATCCTTAAGAGTGCCCGTACTCAATTGATGACAAACATGTATAGAGGTGCAGTTCAAATGGCTTCCCTTCCAAACACAAATGCACGAGCGTATGGCATCTAATGTTTACATTTGCGGTAAAAAAGAATAGCGCGCCAAGAAGACAAGGACGGAGACAGAAACTAACGACATGTAGAGGCACTATTGTTTTCTTTCTCCTGCTTCTTTTCTTGTTTCTATCTTCATCTTCCTAGCGTCCTATTCTATTTTCCTCATATACATACCAGACATCTGAACATGGTTTGTTAAATCGTAGAACCACATCTTTAGAGCGCTATTGTCTGGTTTCGAATTCCCAGCAAAGCTGCGAGATTTTTGACGTGGCGTGAAGGTATTTGCCCGTACAACTAATCATAGCAAGCTTTTTATGGCAGACTGAAAGCTGAAGTTAGGCTTCAGTGCGAATAAACTATTAAGCGTTTAACCTGTCCGCGCCTGGTTTTTTGTACGTGCTCAGTTTTTCCCGGTCAAATGCTTTTTGTGATTATCTTTTTCCACACATTGCGGACGATTCGAATTCCCTTTAACCTGACGTTTTGTATTCTAACTGCTTCCTGCATGACTTAGGGCGTTACCGTATTCCTGAACTTCTATATTTCTGCGTTATTGTTGTTTCTTGTTTTGTACAGTTATGGTTTATGCACCCGCTCCTGCCCTGGGAAAGGGCATCGGCCGTAGCATTGTAAAACCAATAGATAAATAAATAAAATAAAAAGTTTTTCCGACGTCAGAGCCCTACATGAAACCCGTAAAGCGGGCAAACGTGCAGGCTGTACAGACTTCGAAAGCGAAAGCGTTCCCGAAACGGCAGAAATTGTTCAGCGCAATGTCCCTGCCAGCAGGACGCAATTTCCCAGCGCAAAAATAGCTCAGGATCGGGTAATGATCTCTGCCGGAAATAGGGATCCGCAGAGCTGTTTATCCTCAATGTCTAAGGTAATGCAAAGCGCAACACAATCTATTTAACTTTTTTCTCGCTAGCGTGACGATTCGCGGATGTCCCCATATTCTTCATGCTATGGGGCATTAATGCACAACACACAGCACGGGGAGACTTTAAATTCACGAAAAGGGAGTACGAAATCAGGGATAAGGCAAATTTCTTCCCTTTGCAATAGAGACACAATCAAATACCCAAACTATGATGGGTAATGAAGTACAAAAAGACTCCACCTGATACTTACCTTTAACCCAACACACACAACAGGTCAAGTGAAAACCCACAGAAATATCGTTTGCTAGTAGTCATTAGATTATACAAAGTGACCGTGAGCTTGCTAACGCCTTCGAGAGAATTCTCAAAACGAACAGCTCACCGACTGGCACAGATTCAGAAATGTCAGATTCACAACAAAAAACAAACAAGCATAATGTGAGGGCCTCTCCGACTGTGTCCAACAACTGGTCGTTAAATCAGTCGCTCGAAAGACCGACCCAGACCTTCTCGTGGAAACAGTACACACACACCTTAAACACCCATGAGAAGCATTCAATTGCGCTCAAGAATGGTCGGGAAATAAAAAATGCAATTTAAAACTGCAGCGCCTACTCGCTGATTTGAAATCTACAATCAAAAAATACCCTCTTCAGCACTTCCAGAAGCAATGGGACGGAATTTGCAATCGAGCGCAAGGAAAGTAGGGATGAAAGATACCTGGCAACTACTATGCACATTTTGCACACCAGCAAGTCGAACACACTTACCATGTCCACCGACACACGCACGTAACAACTATCTTCCCTGGTGCTCCCACAGGCGTTAATATTCGCATTAAGAATACGCACCTTACCAAAACCACAAACGTTCCCCTACCCCCCATACACAAGCAGGATTACCCCCACATTCTTTTATTGATTTTTTACACAGCGCAGACCCTAAGTGGTCCAAGCAGGAACGGCATGTCACGTATACCACACAAGTAATGACCTACATCATACATAAATGACACACTTCGTTCTATGCACAACAATACAGTCCGTTATGCAACCCAATACACTTCGGTCTATACACTGCTATACACTTCGTTATGCATTGCAATGATTCATCTGGCTCTACAACACTACATTGCACTTTGTTCAACAGCACAAGTAGTAACGTACGGCTAACAAAAATATACACTTCTTTCTACATACGTTACAATAAATGATGTTTGCTTAACTTGTTCCAGTGAGACATTGTCCGTGTAAAAAACGAATAAATAAAGGCATCGGTTCTCGCAAAAAATGTGGTTAGCCAATAGAGATGGTTATTTCGTGTGTTCCTTGCTTATAGAAAAGATAAGTACGGTGATGAATCGATGGCGAGTTTACAAGTAAGTCATAATTGAAGAAAATCCAGCCGTTGTTCGCGTCTACTGGACTAAAGAGTCGGAAATACGTTTGCAGGCATCAGCGCGGAAGGTGAATCCGACGGTAAGTATATAAAGTATATAAACCGAACTGCTATTCTTGAAACCCGCTCAAGTTTGTTAATAATAAGCTTAGCATAAGTGTCCCATACAAAGCTGGCGTATTCCAATTCAGGTCTGCCGACAATGCCGACAATGTCTGCCGACTAATGTTCAGGTCTGCGCGACTGCCGACAATGTTACTCCGCGCGACCTGGAAGAGCTTCGTGGTTGCGCATCGGGACTCCAGCCATAAAACTTCGGCGATCCTCAGCCATAATGCTAAAAACTTATTGCTCATCTACAAAGCCGAAGAATGCACGCTCTGCTACGCCCGCCACCTGGCTGCAACTCGTCGGTGTGTTACTGACAGCTGTAGCAATCAAAATTATATATAAAGTGTGCGCAGAATAACATCTCAGTCTTGGTGGAACATCATTTTGGTCGTACTAAGGGCATTTCTAGCTCTGACTGCGATAGTGGGAATGCGTCCTGAGCCTTTCAGCCCCATTAAACAACCTCCGGGTCCTACGGTTAAATTTCACCTGCGAGTATTAAAGCAATCATGATAGTTAAGATGTATCGTCCCATGCGGAATCATTTCAGTGAATTGCTGAGTCACCCGACTTATATCATTCTGTTATGCCACCAGCAAACGTTGTCGCGGATTAGCTTCTCCACGCCCATTTTCGTATATCAAACTTATGCTTTGCAACTACGTAACATTCGGAAGGACTGCATGCCTAGCACTTTGCACTATATTTTTAGCTGTAACGTTCTCAGCGTGCGTTTACAAAATTGGTAGCAAGCAAACTGGTAGCAAGAACAATGAGTGGGCGTGGGAGCAGCTACGTGATGCGGCTGTCGAACACTCTGCTATTGTTTGCGCAGGCGTCGCCTTTGATGTGCCTTTGGACCAGCGTTGCATCATTTCAACCCTTGGATTTCGATGCAACTACAGTGCCGCTTCGCCTTCAAGAAGACCCCCAGTTTGTGCCGCACTGCCACTTCTGAACTTTTGGATTAATGCCGCGAATCAACGGTGGCAACAACCGGACCCCTTCAGTGGGCGTGGGAGCAGCTACGTGATGCGGCTGTCTAACACTCTGCGATTGTTTGCGCAGGTTAGTACGTGTACACCTTTGTACTCTCGTAAGTCTAATAACCTGTGCTTATTGCTGCTCCCACGCCCGGGAGTGTTGTTGTCGGAATTTTGTGAGTGCTATTATGTTATTCGTCAGTTGAGTTTGCTCTCAGGGGATGTTGAGCTTAATACTGGCCCTTCTAAACGGACGCAGGATGCCAATGCTACGACTGACACTCAGCAAAAAACAATGACATGTTTAGTATGCTACAGAGGGTGAATGTCCGCACTGCGACCATTGAGAAAAACCAGTCAGAACTACTTAAATCTGTAAATGAAGTTATAAAAGGCCAAGAAGCCATCCGGAACACCATCAAAGACATTCACAAACGACTAACAGCAGTAGAAGCTAAAACATTGGCTAGTGACGCCACGCAGCAAGAATTAGTCGCATTAAGGCACCTCGCCGACAGACTTGGCAGTGAAAATTCAAACATTCAGGAGTGCCAAGCTGAAATGGAGGACAGCATACGACGGGAAAACCTGTTGTTTTATGGAGTAGCTGATGAACCATTAGAAACCTGGGACCAGGCCGAAAAGAAGATACTGGAAGTCATGTCTGCCACATTTGACTTCACGGTTTCTAAACAGTCTATTGAACGGGCGCACAGGCTGGGTGTTTTTCCCGACCAAAAATGCAGACCGGTTGTTACATTTTCTTTTTTAAAAGTCAAACAACAAGTTCTAAATTCTTCGGCTAAATTAAAAACAACGGTGTCACTGTGAGTGAGGAATATTCTGCAACAACACAGCAGCCATGGAAAAAACTTGTAGAATTCGGAAAAACGCAGAATTCAGCTTCGCTACAACAAATTGTACATTAATGGCAAGTGCTACTGCTACATCCATGCCGATGGTACCGTGTTTGAGCAGGATGGCTTTTCTATGCAGCCACCTAGTACTCGCCAATATGATAACCCACACGCGATGCCCTAGCATTCAGATAGCGAAGGCGTGTCAAACTCGTCCGATGTTACGGAATATAAATACGCGAGGGGTAGTGGTTTGCCGTGGTCATCCAAGACTTCATTGTCCTTTCTTTTTACTCATATTAGAAGTGTTCTACCAAAAAAAGATGAATTGAGCTCGATGATTGATTTATGCGATGCTGACATTATAATGTTGACAGAAACTTGGCTCTTCTCAAATGTTGCTAATCGTGAAGTCTTTGAGCGCAACAAGCATTTCAACATATATCGCCGAGACAGGGTTGAAAGATATGGTGGTGGTGTGTTAATTGGTGTTGCTGATTACTTGTTTCCGTCCCTATATTTTCCGTTATGAATTTAGAGCTGCTTTTTGTAGAAGTTGACTTGGGTTTCAAAAGGCTTATCCTGGGCGTCGTGCGATGCCACGTTTGTCGATGAAATTCATGACGCTTTGAATAAGATCGTTGTTCGCTTCCGAAGTGTTCCTGTAATTCTAGTTGGTGATTTCAATTATCCGAATATTGAGTGGTCTGGTCTGAACTCTCGCCCCACACCCTTTTCAACCGAATCTAGCAATTTTCTGTTTATGTGTGCGTATTGTAATTTGTCTCATCTTGTGAACGAACCAACTAGAGTTACGTTAACAACAAGTCGCATTTTGGACCTTATATTAACCACCTCGCCTGACTTTTTTTCACCCATATCTTACCTGCCTGCCTTAAGAGATCATTCCGCTCTCCATTTTTTGGTAAGCATGCCTGTCCTTCACCACCTCACGCATTCAAAACAAATAAGGGTATATAAGCGAGCCCTCTTCGATAGTATTAATCGTGAAGGCAGGAATAGTACAGGAAATGCAGGGAGGTTAACCAGAATACTGTCCGGTTGGCAACCCTTCTCAGGGGGAGGGGATGCGCGAAATGAAAGGGAAATAAAGGACAGCGGTACATATTCAAGGAGAAAATGAGAGAAAGAAAAGTAGAAAAAACGCAAGGCGTGGCCAGGCAACTAGAAAGGCGGTACAAACAACGCACAGAACCAAAAAATGCACAAACCTAATATGGTCCACTAATAAAATTGGCGAACTAAGGGCACTGCACTATAGTAATGTCCCTACAATCGTTCATACAGGCCCGTATCCTTCAAAAAGAGCAGTAGGGCTTTTATAGCCTTTTCCCCCTGTGACGGACAACGCCTATGGCACAAAATTGTCAGCGCTGTAAAGGGGAGGTCGTCGAGTCGGCGAAGTGTGGTGGAGAGCTGTTGCCTCGGCGTTATGAACCGGTCACAGTGGCACAGAAGGTGTTCAATCGTCTCGTCGGTGGCGCACGCATCACAAGCAGGGCTGTTGGACATTCCAATGGTGTAGGAGTAAGCTATGAAACTTGAGGAGTCCATAATAAATCCCGGTCCACGATAACTCCCAGAAAACGGTGACTTCTGACGTAAGGAATATGTGGTCCATTCAAAAAAATCTTATACTGCGACATTTTTTTGCGGGTGAAAGCAACCAGTGCACATTTCTCCGGAGATATTTCCTAGGCCTTTTCGACGCAGGAACAAACATGTTAGTGTTGCGGCTTTCTGAAGTCGGGCCCGAACCTGAGGGCGTGAAACGCCTGATGCCCAAATGCAGATGTCATCGTCATAGATGGAGAGGTGGACATTGGTTGGTAATGCGGTAGTAAGTCCTATCAATGTGAGGTTAAAGAATGTAGGGCTAAGCAAACTTCCTTGCGGGAATCCACGAGAAACGAAGTGCTGTGCTGTTAGGCCATCTAAAGTCTCAACAAAAAAATATCTTGCTGATGGAAAGCTTTGGATCCATCTAAATGTCGGTCCACCGACTCCTGCATCTTGTAGGCCGCCCAGAACGGCGTCATGTATTACGTTATCGCACGTTCCTTTTATGTCTAGAAACAAAGCGGCTGACAAATGTTTGAGTGATTTGTTGTGCTGTACCGATGTGACAAGGTCAATTACGTTGTCGATGGATGAACGTCAACGTCGGAATCCAGCCATAGCATGGGGGTAAATTTTACGGTGCTCAAGGTACCATTCAAATGACCAAAAACCATCCTTTCCATTAATTTTCCAATGCAGCTTGCAAGGGCTATAGGACAATATGATGCTGGGTCAAGGGGAGACTTGCCTGCTTTAAGAACTGGGACCAGGCGGTTACCCTTCCAATCCTCAGGGACCAAACCATCTTGCCATGACTGGTTCAGCCGATACAAAAGAGTGTGACGGGCTTCTTGGACGAGGTGACGCAGGGCGGCGTACGTTACTCCGTCTGGTCCTGGTGAAGATCTACTTCGGCACAGATGTAACGCCGCATAGCGCTCTTCCATTGAAAATGGGACGTCCATGCAGGAGTCGCGTGATACGGGGACGACGCGTATGTCCGCTTGGCTGGTGGAAGCTGGACCATTGGCGATTCTTAAGCAAACGTCCTCCGCTACGTCGACCTCTCGGCGTTTCTGATGAAGCGCCAAAGCACTGAAAGGCCGACGTTGCTGTGTTGTTGTTCGAAGGCCCCTGACAGTGTTCCAGATGTGAGATAGAGGTTTCCGAGGATCACGTTTCCCGCAGAACGATTTCCAGCCCTGTGCTTGTACTTGTACGATGCGACGTTGAATATTTTCCTGTGTACGTCGGGCGTCCCGAAGGTCATAAATAGATTTAGTGCGCCTGTATCTTCGTTCTGCACGACGACGAATAGCTCTGAGATGGTCTAGCACTTCGCCAAATTCTGTAAGCTTGGGATGCACCCGGAAAGAACGTATGGAATCTTGCGCAGTGCTGGTCACGGCACTTTCAAAAGGCGAGGAGAGCCCTTCGCAACAGAGATCTTCCATGCGAGATTTACACTTCTTCCAGTCTATTCGTCGAATTATTTTCCCAGGAAGAAAACCATCAAAGCCCTCGATCCTCAGGTATGTTGGAAGGTGGTCATTTCCACGGGTTTTCATGTCTGTGAACCATTGAATGCGGTCAATGAGACTTCTCGAGACAAAAGCCAAATCCAGACAGCTACTATACGTCGTACCGCGAAGAAATGTTGGGCTGCCATTGTTGACACAGCAAAGCTCATGACGGGACGCCAGTGAAACCAGTTTTCGAGCTCTTGGATCATTCCTGTGGCTTCCCCAGAGCATACGATGGGCATTAAAGTCCCCCATCAGGACCCAAGGACCAGGGGTGTCTCTGATGATTTTGTCTAATCTGTTGGAATCGAAGCGTTCTGAAGGAGATAAATAAACTCCTATGAGTGTGAATGAGACACTTTTCCTCTTCACTGTGAGGCAAATGTATTGGTTGCTGTCATGAGGTTCCACAGAATGGAGATTATATGTTAGTTCCCGTCGGAGAAAAACCAGAAATTTACTAGAAGCATCACTACCTGGTGACACAAATGCTTCATATCGAGAGAGCCTGAACGCGTCCCTGGCGTTCGGTTCGCAAATGATGATGATGGGGAAATGGTTTTTGAACACAACCTGTTTTAAGTCCGAAAAATGGAGCTTGAGGCCTCTGGCATTCAATTGGAGTATGTGTTGATCTCGCATTAGAAGCCATGATGCCCCGAAGGAACATTAAACTGTTGTAGAAGCGTCGCAGTAAACCCCAAAATGACAGGTTCCAGGTTCAGCATGGTCTCCAGAATGGTTTTGCAGAAGCTTGGTGTCATGGAAGCAAGGTGGGACCGGACGGCTGTAAAAGGGCTCGTACAACTTTTGAATAGTCGTCTACCTTGACTTCCCTTGAAAGGGAACGACGCTACCTCAAGACGTTGGCGTACTGATCGCGTCCTCGTTGAACTGCCGGAGTGGGGCAGGAATCTCGTGGCTCTGGCTGTGCAACGCTGGCGCTAGGTTTCGTGCTTTTTGTCGCCTTTAAGGACTCCTGTAGAAGCAGGACCGGAAAACTGTCACTGTCTAGTGGCGGTGGAGGTGATTTGGGTCCCTCAATGAAAGCCTTCCTCCTGAAAGCCTTCAGCGGGAGCCCATTTCGCTACCGCGAAATGGGCACCCGCTGAAACTTTCAGGGTGATCGCCGCGCCGCTGTTGGCGCAGGCAAAGTTTTCCTTGCATTGCTGAATGTCATGCGGGCCACCACACCATTTACAGCGTTGCTCTGCTTTGCAGAATTTCGCGACATGCCCAAAGCGTTGACACTTGAAGCAACGTGGAGGGGTATCCGTGTAATCGGCCATTGCGTGCCTTGTAAACCAGAGGTTAATCATGTTCGGCCGTTCTGTGTTTGGGGCGAATGACAACACCACGGCATCAGATGGCGTCGTTTTCCAGTTATCTCCCGAAGAGCCATTCCGACGCATTAATCCTTCTCACTTGCAGTACCCCTTGAGGCTTGCGATAGCTCAGAAGGTCCTCCTCCGTGTACCACTTGGGCACACCTTTGATGATGCACGTGTTCTTCACGTACGAGTGAGGTAGGCGGGCAGACACTGTAATTCCACTAATTCGGTCACATCGCAGCATAGCATTCACATTGTTCTCCGTGGCTACGTCAAGAAGCAGGGCACCTAGAGTAGTGAATCTACTCCGAATCGGAGCCTTTCCCAGGAGAGATTGAAACTCTGAGAACAGGGTGGTGAGATTCACCTTCCTGAGGTCGTGGTCGCTTTTAGTCAGGGACACGATCACAGGTATCCCGACGGTACACTTTTTACGGTGGCAAACCAGCTTAAAGTCTTCCTCGTTGCGTCAGTCATCTCAACGACGTCTTCTCCTTCACCCACGATCGTGGCATTGTCTCCTCGGGAAGAGTGGGCATCACCAGTGTTGTCGTCGTCGCAGGGTACCGGTGGAACAGATGGTGAGTCCTCCGCAGGGGCAGCTAAGCGCTTCTTAGCAGGGGGGGGGGAGGCCCTGATGGGATCTGCGGTGGCAGCATCACTCGGCCTGCGGTGGCGGTGGACTCCAAGGAGGACCCCTGCGATGCATACGGGGAAAACCTCCGTGAAGAGGCAGGCGTTCTTGTGGAAATGATTGCACAAATAGTAAAATACCACAGAAAAAGAGAGACGAAATACAAGGCAGCTGATACGCAGGCTTTTAAGTGCGAAGCACTTCTTCTACTCTTTCCGTCGCCCGCAGGTTCGCGCCCTCCTCTCCTTAGCAACGGCGCGGTTAGCGGAGGGAAGGCGTTAGCAACGGCGCAGTGTGAACTTTCTCTCGCCGTGATATTCCTCCCTCCCCTTCCGCGCGCCGTGCGTCACGCGCTCGCGCCTCCTCTCCCCTCGCTCGGCTGCCTGCGCCGTTGCGCGTGTTCGCTGCCCTCTCCCCACTTGCGCGGCAACTCCCCTATATATGGATTCCCAAACCGTCGCTCGGCTCGGCTCTGCACGCGCGCGCGTCTTCGTCGAGTCAGTTCTGCACTCGACTGCCGAAATGAAGGCACGCGATGGAACGCAAGCGGGCGAAGCGAGCTGCGGCGTTAGATAACAAACTCCCCCTCATAGCATCACCCCGTGCTTCGCACTTCCTCATACTCCCCTTCGGGGAAGGGGGGAATTTTTCTGCTTCTTCTATTATTTGTTTCTATATTCCTGCTCTTATCAAAAGGTTTATAAGGAGAAGGTAGTTGCCTTATCAAAAGTTTATACCCGTCATAACTATCACCTGTAGCAAGGAGAGCCCTTGGTTTACTAAGCATTTAAAAAGATTGTCTAACAAGAAAAAGCGTTTGTTTTCCTCAGCCAAAGCTCAAAACTCAGCCCTTCGATGGGATGCATATAAATAACAAGCTTCTAATTACACGACTGAATTAAAAATGCGAAGTATATTTTTTTCACAGAAACTTTGCCGTCCTTATTAATTAACAACCCTAAGCAATTTCGGAATATTGTAAAAAAACGTGATACTTGTACTATACACCTTAAGACCACAGACGGTGTGACAATTCCTTTTAGTGAGTGTGCTGATTGTTTCAACGCTGCATTTACTACAGACCACTTTACCGGCTGTGCAGCTACTTTTCCAGATGCTTCAATTTTTGTCCAATGTAACCCATATCTTTCGACACACTAGGTATTACCCGCATAATAGAATAACTTAAAATTTCTTCATCATGTGGTGTTGACAATATAAGCTCAAAGTTCCTCATCAACACTAAAAATTAAAGTTCTATCGTTTTCGCAAAACTTTTCACTCAGTCGCTTCAGACTAGTTGCATCCCTGATGACTGGAAAAATGGGAAAATTACACCGCTTTACAAATCTGGAGATCGATGTTCTCCTAGAAACTACAGGCCTGAGACATTAACTAGTATTCCGTGTAAAATATAGGAACATGTCATTTATAGCCACATTGTAAATTTCTTGGAGTCCAATTCATTTTTCAGCCCAGCGCAGCATGGTTTAAGAAAGAAATATTCTTGTGAGACCCAGCTAGTCTGTTTCACTCATGATCTACACTCGGCGCTGGATAGTGGATGCTTTACAGATTGTATATTCTACGAACTGTCTGAACTTTTTTGTCTATAATGTCCTACCGCTGGGCACACCACTCCACGCTCTGTCCGTACCGTCCCCCTTCTTTTTTTTATTTTCCCCTTTTTCCTCATTGTTCCCCTTTCCCCCGTGCAGGAAGCATACTAGGCCGTAGCCCTGTTAACATTCCTGCCTTTCCTTTACTTTTTCTCTCTCTCTCTCTCTACATTTTTGTAAAGCGTTTGATTCGGTTCCGCGTGATTTATTATTTACAAAACTTTCAAAACTGAACTTAGAAGATAATATACTTGCGTGGTTGCGTTCCTTTTTGACTAATCAATATCAGTTCGTAAGTGTGAACAATACAGACTCGCATCCTTCTACGGTTCATTTAGGTATACCGCAAGGATCTATCCTGAGGCCTCTTTTAGTTTTAATTTATATTATTTACCTTTTAATTAACATCAGCTCATCTGTCAGTTTTTTTGCCGATGATTGTGTTATGTACTGGCAAATAACTAATAACAACGACGTCCTAAATCGGCAATCACATATTGAAAGTATTTCAGATTGGTGGGAATTATGGAAAATTAAACTTAATATTAAAAAGTGAAAAGGATGCGCATTTCCCGAGTTAACACTACACCTCCTGAATACTCACTAAACAATAATTGTCTTGAACTCGTGCCGTAGTACATATATTTAGTGGTTAGAGTGTCTTTTTATTTATCATGGAAGCCTCACATAGAATATGTTGTAAGTAATGCCAACCGTATGTTAGGATATATTGGTAGAAACTTTAATTCTTCACCTAACTCTTTGAAACTAATTCTCTATAAAACTTTGGTTCGTTCGAAATTGGAATATGCGGCTGCTGTTTGGCATCCTGGTATTGCATCGCTCACCGACGAATCAGAGGCGGTTCAAAATCATTCATGTCGCTTCATACTTCCAAATTATCATCGCACGTCCAGCGTCACCACAATGAAAACGACTTTAACTCTACCGCTACTCGAGCATCCCAGCCAAATATCGCGTTTGTGCCTATTCCACAAAATATATCATGGCAATTCCCTTCTTAAGGAAAGACTACTAACGAATCCATTGTACATGTCAGCGCCGTTGATCATCGATACAAATTAGGCATTCCATCTTGCCATACGAAGTGTTTTCACGATTCATTTGTACCGAGCACATCTGTTAAGTGGAATCAACTGCCACAAGCAGTTGCCAAAATCTTAGACATCGTGGCTTTTAGGCGTGCAGTTTCCAGACTGTTTGAGTGAAAATGTGTATGCCGTTATGTTTTTTTTACTTTCCCTGACTTGGGCAGTGTTTGTTTATTTAGCCTTCTCAAGTGAAGGTGCATTGTATTTGTATTGTCGCCAGCCAAACTTGTGCACTGTCGACTCTGTTGGAGTAAAGTTGGGTTATATGAGTGTTTACGCCAACTTGTGCAACGCATGCTTCCTTAAGTATGGAGCTGTTGGTATAACTATCGCAGTGTCTGTACTGTTTGTGAAAAGAGCTGTTGTTATCATAAAATTACTTGCTGTATATTCTTCCAATGAGTTTGTTATCCCCCACTCCCCTCTGTAATGCCCCTGCGCCCTGACGATATGTGAATAAATAAATACATAAAAGAGTCGTTAGGCGCAAGGGTGAAGGAAACGACAAGTAGACGGGAGAGTTGAAGACAGGTGAATTGAACACACATGGTAATTTTGGTACATTTGAGGCAACTAGGCGTTAACAAATATTCCGCTCTCATCGGTCCAGAGCTCACCGACGCAACGTTTATTTACAGTAAAAGTGAACAGATGACAACTTCCCTCAGCCTTATTGAACCCATGCTCGACGGCGCCAACCTCACTCACAAGGACACTAGGTTGGCCAAGCCTGAGTGGCCATACAGGCAAAAAGAAGCCTGTTTTATGTGAAAGATTTCGTATAGGGGTGTGCAAATATCACATTTTTTGAATACGACTCGAATACGAATATCAAGCTTCGAATATCGAATCGAATATCGAATAATTAAGGGGGGACGTGGTTTTCAAAATCAAGTTTGTTTATTTTTTGTGTATTTTGATGACCATTCGCACAGCAACTGGAAATGCTTGTGTGATAGCACCATAAAAATTTCAAAAGTTATATTATAAAAACGCTTTATTTATAAAGTTTTCTGTCTGTTCACCTTGTGCCGAGCTTGAGCGGCCTATAAAACACGATAGAAAACTTGTTCGAAGTGCTTTGCATTCCCAAATGAATGGATGAGGTGGTGACAGTCAGATTTCTTTTATTAAAGCACACTTTTTTTAGTTCTCAGTTTTTTAGAGGTGAATGTACAAAAGGCATATAGACATGAACGACTATTTGAATAAAAAATTCGCAAAAGTCAAACCTGAAAAACCAAGAGTGTCACGACCGCAGCTGTTCATTAAGGAATGTAACGCAAAGAACGAATCAAAACACACCTAGCGGTCACGAATAAATCACTGTCACAAACGACGTACGAGGCAAAAAAACGTTTTGAGAAAACGGCTTCCGATGTTGCAACATAGAAACCATTCATGAAAAGTCGCTAGGGTTGTAGCCTTTCGTGTCCTTTTGAACACGGGGCTTCTGGGATGCCTTGCCTTGAAATTGGAGTGCCTTTTGCAGCCTTTTTCTTTCCACAAAACATCATTTTCAGCTCCTCTGTGAAGAGTACATAGCCCAGTTTGTGGACCAAACGGGGGGAGATAGCTTTCAAGGCAAAGTAGGTTAGCTGGTTGCCTGTGTTGCACTGGACAAATTTCCCCTGCAGTGTTGTGACCATGGCAACAAGGGAAGAACTCTTTTTGTTACTTAAATTTGAAAACTGAGTTTTGACTTCTATGACCTAATTAAAATTTTGCCTGGAGTAGCAACTTCGTACTCGTGCGCGCAGGTGTTCATTGCCAAAAGTTTACATGCCACAAGGATACAAACGAGCGACTTTGAAGCTTGGTATAATATTCTGCGTAACCCCAACTTCAATGCATGCACATTTTTTTAGTACTCTTGACATTCAGGGCATCCAATATTCCTCGCAGCACAACCAATATGCACTAAACTATAGATGTATGCATTGGTCATAATAATATCCCTAAAAAATTCAATTTGTTGCGCGCTACGACAGTAAGGTACATTTTTAACGCATTGGTATGAATATTTCTCTTTAAAAAATTTATTCGTTAAATGCTACTAAACTAAGGTACATTTTTATTAACTCCGACCTGTTTGCATGATTACTCGAAGTGCACAGAAAACGTTGCTCAATAAAACGATATGGCTCGCCCGCATCGCGGCGCTTGTATAGACGGGTTCGTCAGCGTCTGCCTTTCTCTGGCCAACATTGTGCGTTCAAACCGGAAACGTGCCCTAGAAAGCTTCCTTTTGCATGTTTTGCCGTGGTTTTCAGCCCTGCGTTTGTGGCGGCAGCTGCTTGTGTTGTGATATTTTCGCCGGATACGCCTATTTCGATGAAGCGCTCGCGACTCCGGCACTGCTGTTTTGTGCCGGGGTGCAGTCTGCGTTCCGGAACAAATCTGCTATCGGAAGTTAGAACGTTCTGTTTCCCGAGAGATAAAGGTAGAAGGAGCGCCTGGTTTCAGCAATCAAGCCGCAAAACTGGACTCCGACAAGAGCGCGCAGATTTGTTCTGCCCACTTCATCAAAGGCAAGTAAAGCGCAACGTCTGCTTCAATTGCACAGAGGCGATGCTCAGACGTTAGTCTAAGGTCCCCAATTACAAGGAACACGTCGTCAGACGCCGTTGTCTTTAAATAACCGCGCCGATGCCTGAAGAGGATAGCAAAGCTGGCTAACGCCGAAAATTCATTGTAAAGTTGTTTCTTGTAGTTGTATCGTTAATTATCACGGATGTGTACTGTTAGAAGCAACACTCGGGACACCAAAGTAGCCACGCTCAGCATGAATCTCCGCACAGCGTACGTCACGTTGCCCACGTTTTGTTGCTGATTGCAGTGGCATCGTTATACTTGATTTTTATGAGAGCGACGCCTGCGATTGGGTTCGCATCGGTGTAAGCAACTGACTCATCGCCTGTCGTGATGCCTCCAATGGGCATCGTCGCACTCTAGCTAATTTATCTTTCGGTGTGAGCGGGGACTGTACATGTAGGCGAATTTACTTTAAAGTTTGATTCATGAATAGTGCACTTATGAGTAAACCATAGTGGTTCGCGTGACTCAGCCGCGCCTGACGTCATCGCATAATGAGTACATTTTGTTATCTCAGTCACACTGAACACCTTAGATTGCGGTCCATTCCGATCGGCGCCGATCCCTATCAAAACTACCCATTGTAGCACAGGCGCAAGAAAAAAGGGTTTTATCGTGATGTGGGGCAAACTTTTCAGTGTGCCAACTAGCCCGTTTTAGGCAGCTTAGAATATGTGTGATAAATCGTAGGTTCCGTTTGTGCGCGTGGCATGCCGTACACACCCCTTGTTATGTGAAAAACGGATGGTCATTATTACGACTTTTTAATGGTGTTGCCCCAGTAAAGTTAGCCATTGGTTTAACCTGTGATATTAACTACACTATGCACGCTCTATCGGACTCGACTTGCTCTGTCTGTGCTTGTTGCCTTTCATTAACATTTATTGCTGTTCAACAGGCTTGTCATAAAACTTGAGCAATCATGCTTACCTTTCGTAGGAATTCTACAGTTAACATAACTTTCCTCAGCAACAGGCTGACATGCAGTCACACGGATCGTTTGTCTATTCATTATGTAGCTGCCTTTCGTGCTGTCATTATCTGTAATTCATTGCAGAAGATGACAATACTGCTCTTACTCCAATTTCCATTGTACTGATTGTTTCCACCCTGGAACATATATATCTTGACATTACCACATGACCTGTTGTAACTGTTGCAATACATCGGATCTTACACCATGTGCCGCTTCATTGCTTTTATGAGAGATAAATGAATGAAAGCACCGATATCCTGTGTCACAATCAGCTTTGCCAAAACAGTCCTTTCATAAGCAATTTTGACCATGTCTGCTGTGCACTAACGAATATTTTTGTTTTCTTCAGGCGAGCCTTCATCTGACCCTTCTCATCCCGACTACGTTCCCACAGTGTTCCCGTACCGTGCACAACCGAATGCAGATCAAAAGATTTCCAGGTACCAGCGTGCTAAAAAACGTACATCAGAGCAAGTACGTGGACCAAAGCAAGATGACCCCGAAGACTTCTCAGTTGCCTCTGAATGTGCTAAAAGTGACCCAGGCAACGGTATTTGTAGTTTCGAAACTCAGACAGAGCTGACTATGAAAGATGTTTCTAGCTGCCTGTCAGAAAATGCAGCATTGAAAGAACGTCTTGTTTGTTTGGAGCAAGAGTTGGCTGCTGCCAAGAACCAAAATTTGGAACGCAAGAAGAAACTGGAAACACTGACCATTTCCAAATTGACCAGAGATAAGGTCATGGAGTCAGACAAGAGTGTTAAGTTTCATACAGGCCTTGTCTCTGTACACATGTTGAATTCTCTGCTGAATATGGTACTATCTATCTGGCAGCCAGCTACAAAAACAATCCTTGATGCAGAGCAGCAGCTCATCCTCGTACTCATGCGACTTCGTCTAGGACTCCTTGCGCAAGACCTTGCATGCCGTTTTGGTATCTCACCGTGTTCCGTGAGTGTGATATTCCACTCTTGGTTGGATGTCTTGGCAGCCAATCTCAGAAGGTTCATTGTTTGGCCATCTCGAAAATTAGTGCAAGTCCACCGACCAGCAGCATTTAAGAACCCGCTGTTTGATTGTGTCAGAGGCGTTATCGACTGCACAGAAATATTCATTCAAAGGCCAACAGCCATGACTGCCCGATGCCAGACCTATTCCAGTTATAAGCACCATAACACAATGAAGCTACTTGTAGTGATCTCTCCCACAGGTGCCATCACGTTTATTTCGAAAGCTTGAGGTGGACGCATATCTGACAAGGAGCTGACACTGAATAGTGGACTATTGGTATAAGTAGAAGAAGGCGACGCGTTTCTCGTTGACCGAGGCTTTCGCTGTGAAGAAGTGTTCAGTGCACTAGGAGCAAGACTACTGATGCCATCGATGACAAAGAAACGTGCCCAGCTGCCTGGAGGCGAGGTCACAACATCAAGAAAACTATCAAGTGTGCGAATTCATGTAGAGAGGGCAATACGGAGGCTGAAGGTATTCAGTGTATTTCATACTGTGCTGCCTATAAGCTTTGTCAAGCGACCAGGAGAAGCAAATTTTGCAACTATAGACAAGATTCTCACCATATGTAGCGCGATCGTCAACCTCCAGCCTCCCATAATCAGCGGTGATGACAAAGACAATGATGTGCATGAGTGACTGATGACAATGCTGAGTGACCTCTCACTGTGCCTCTAAATATTCCCATAAGAAAATGGTCAGTGCCTGTATGTACGCTGTGTTTCCTTCTCGTGTCGTCTGTGAGCAACACGATTCCTTTCTCATTATATGAACTTCGGGAAACCTGTTTAAGTGTACAAAGTATTACCCCTATCCAAGTGGACAATTAATGAATAAAAACTATATGTAGCCTACAAGTGCTTTTGAGTTTACATGTTGGTAACGCATAGTAATATGAAGTGTTTCTATATATAAAGTTCGATAATTTACGAAAAGTGTATTTTTCAGGGAAGGGAAAAGTTTCTGTCACTGAGCAAATTAACTGGTTTGAAGCCAGTAACACACATTCAATGACACATCAAACAACGTTTAAAATATCTGCATTTATTATTACATGACACACTGATGGAATATAGAAATTGCAAAGGGAACACATTTCATGAAGGACTCACAAATTTCAGGATGCCAGTAATAGGGGCTGAACATTTAACGGGGCTAGCACTCATGCCCCAGGTGATTTGAAGGTACGTACTGCACGTTCAAAATAAATTTCGCCGAGGTAAAATTGGAGTGCACTTGGCGTTAACATTTCATGCATACAATGTTTAGACATTACAGGTATTTACACACTTCATGCACACCCACGATTTTGGTGTGCGCGTGAGTTTCACGCACTTCAGGTGGAAAGCTGTACTACAAACTGAACATACAACGATACGACCAGATTTGGCACCATGGCACTTGCATGTCCTTTTAGCACTTTCTATTTGATTGCGAATTCTCTCTGACTGCACCTCTGGGAACACATGATTAAAAAAGAAAGTGGTCGCTTTCTGTAGTATACCTGCCCAGAATGTTTCGTCAAAGCAAATAACCTCTATAGTAAAGCATTCTTGCGTAAATACAACAAAGTATGCTTTGCGCAGTCCCGAAGCAGCCATTTGGGCCTGAACCTGGACATAATAAGCATGGTTATGCCTTAGCTTTAGGTCTTCGTCTAAATAGGCCAGCCTGCTGAAATTTGGGTCGCCTTTGAGCGATGCGGGACACTTTATCTCCAGCACAGCTTTTTCGCAGCATGCGCATGATACAAGAGCATCAGGCGAAGCTGCTATGAAGGCAGTTCAGCCATCACATGTAGGCCACATTCACTTAGCATAAATTGACTATGCTTGTCGTGTTCATAGTTCATGCAGGCTATTTTTTCTTCGCTTTCCATCTGTGATCCCCAATTGTGACACGTGGTGTTTTTACGTAGCCCATTATTTCGGCGACAAGTCCATCAGCACGACTCTTGCATGCTGCCACTCTATGCAAGATAGACGCCGTTATCCGGCCTTTTCGCTCATCTACCCATCTTGATGACTTTGATTGTCCACGGGTATTTTCTTCTATCTCCGTACATAGGGAAGCACTAAGCTTCATACCTTTGGCCGCCTCTAGGTCAATGTTTTTTGTAAATATCGCCTAGTGGGAAAGTGGCAGATGCGTCCCGCTGCTGGGTTGGTGGTTCAGGGGAGTGATCAGCTGTCTCGGGAGCTGTATCGGTGGCTTCACTGTCGCTCACTGATGTCAGCAAAAGTGTTGTCGGTGCATTTGACTGCAAAGTTGAATCAATATTTATTAGTGGCAAAAACAAATTCAGTCCAGTTTGAAGACACCTGTCAAAATTAGGATGCAATAACTTAGATGCAAAGCAGACGTAGTATGTGTGTGCATTGATTAATGCTGACCCAGTGCTCACCTTCCGAAGAGAGCAAAAACTGTGAACTTGCTCGTCTGTCCACAGTGGCACATCCTGCTGGGCCCTGGGTGTTGGCTGGGGTACTGGTGCCCCAACTTTGGCTTGAAGAAATTAATTTCGTGGACTGGTGCAGCCTGCAAAATTTTTTGTTAGCCTTAGTACATTTAAAAAGATGAAATGATCGGACAAAGCGATTAGCTGATGCGAAACTTACTGTGCTTTTTCCTGACACTTCAATCCACTTGCATGGAACATCAGTTGGTGGCACCTTGGTCATGCCCAAGTTCACATGGGCCTCATTGTAAAACAGCAGTGCAGCAACGTGTGTGCAGCATTCTCCAAGTCTGAAAGCAAGATAAGAGTATGGAAATATAGACCACTATGTTAAAAAGGAAAGTTCGATTCCTGCACATATACAGCTAAATAGCCTGCTTCTACAAGACAAGTACTGGCCATAGCGCGTTGACTGGTGCGCAGGCCCTCACGGTGACAATACAGGAGACTGTAACAGATGCTTGAAATGGTAAATGTTAAAACACATACGGTGGCCCAACCGATAAGCTCCAGCTATGCATGAAGCAACTATAATGTGAAACCTTGATTTCTTGTACGATCTTCTGTCAACGACACTGCTGCCTTAAAAAGTAAGAAGTAGAACAAAAGCTTAATTTTTGTTTCACTGTACCGTTATGGACATCTTGAAAACAGGCACGGAAAGACGTAGACCAAGACAGGAATTGCACACGACGACGCACTACTAGCAACTGGCAACGTTTATTAAGAAACAGAAATATATAGAGAAACCAACCGACATAACCCAACTGATCAACGCTTATGCAGAGGTTGTCAATAAAAAATACCCCAAAAAATAAAACTATCAGGTATTGGGTCCTACCACCACACGTGTCATCCCAGAAATGCCAACTCTGCGTCTTGCAACCTGACCGAAGGATTACTTAGCACATCGACCCCTTCCGGCTGATTTTCATATTTCTGTTTCTTAATAAACGTTGCCAGTTGCTAGTAGCGCGTCGTCCTGTGTTATTCTAGTCTTGGTCTATCGTCGTTCGCGCCTGTTTTCAAGATAAATCAACACCAACTCGCCCCCCTTTCCATCCTGTTATGAACATGCCGTTTACCATAACATATTAAACTATAATGCAGGTACAACAGCGCTCGTCAGGTGCTGTGCGCCTTAGGTCTTGTACTCGCGTAGAAATTTACAGAGAAAAACTATAAATTAAGTCAGTCTAGACAGTCGCTAACGAAGTGGAGTATGCGCCCCATCTACATGTTGAAGTTTGTGGCGAAAGAAAATAATCAAAACTTCTTTTCTGGTAGCCTGTTTCAAAAAACTTTCAATCACACAGCTGTATCTCTGTCATTGATACGAAGCCTCAGCAACATGTTCGCAAATAAGCGTTGAACGAGCTTGCCGAAATTCCAAGTTCACATGATTGGGCCTGAAATCGATACTCACCCTGCTAGACAGATGCAGTGGGCAGTAACAACAGTGCCGTCGTCCTTTACAATGCACCATGGCTCGTACTGTTTCGTCAGCGTCTCGCTTGCCTCGACTTTTTCAGCAAGAATAACGATGCCGTCGCCGCGTTCACCCACTTTGAATGACACGAGCTGCCTGACTTTGCCGCTTACAAACACATTGTATGCGTCGCTGATTTTGTAGCACTTGAACTGCTCCTTCGTGTAGAAGCAGACACCTTCCACCAGGTACATAAATATGTCCGCGGCTGTGACAGGAGGCAGGTTTTTAGCTCCAGTCGAAAAGCTGAACTGCACAACTTCCCTATCCAGCGGATCCGGCAACTGCTGTCCTCGCCACTGCAGTTTCTGCTTGTACCTCTCCCGTGCGGCGTCGTCCAGCCCCTTCATGTAGTCGCTAGACAATCGCCTCTAAACACATCTGAAGGAATGCGCTAGAAATAATACAGCGACAAACTCAAACACACCAGGCTAACACCGCCGCGACGGCCGTGACCATTTAAAAAGTATTACCGGAAGTGCCGCACCGGAAGTCTTCTGGGGCGAGCCGTTCGGCGCACTCATGTTTGTTTACAAACAGCGAAACCGTGTATACCGCAACATGTCATACTTTGGTTGTCCCTGAAATGGCCCTTCAGGTCGCTTTTAAGGTTAAATATAATGTCACAGAAATTAATTACAACTACTGGCGTTCAATCGTACCCGGTTGCGCAGTCAGGCGACGTTCCCACGTGCTGCGGCTACGCCGTGCGAGCCTTTTGACGCGTCGGCCGTTTTAGCGTGTAAGCATCGCAAATCAGACGAAAAGTTCACTTCGCGAACCGCTATTCACAAGCGCGCACACCGCGTTTCACCCTCCAGGGTAAAGTCACGCGCACCACGAAGAGTTCGATGACCTCCGATTTTCGAGCTACGCAACTTCCCGTATCTGGCTTGTAATCTCAGGCATTCCCATCTCGATAGGCATTCCCGTCTCGTTAACACTGGGGTTTACGTCGACGTGTCTAAAGCCTTTGATTCTTTGAGCCATAAAATACTACTCCATAAACGGCACTGTCTTGGAACTCGCGGTACCGCTTATGACCTTATTGCTTCCTACTTAAACCACCGGCAACAATATACATTCACAGGTAAATTTTCATCTGATCGTAGATGCATTAAAACGGGAGTACCCTAAGGAAGCATACTCGGCCCCCTATTATTTTCATTGTACGTATATGATTTGCACCGCATTGCGACATGTCCTAAAGTTTCCCTCATATGGTATGCGGACGACACTACTCTTCTAATTGCAGGAAAAATGACAGCCGATATCTAAAATATCTGTCAAGAAATGATACCAACTTTTTTTGAGTGGAACCAATAACAATTGTCTTCGAATTAATACCGACAAAACGAAAGCTGTACTTTTTAAGCCTAAACATCAAATGGCAGCACTACCCAAAATAGCGCTCGGCACAGAACCGATTGCTATAGTTGAGAACATGAAAGTTCTAGGAGTACAGTTTAAGTAACTTAACTTGGGACAATCATGCAATGAATCTACAAAAATTGTGCAAAAACCGGGATACTAAATAGAACCGCCACATATTGCCTGAAGGCATAAAGCTTTTAATATATAATGCCTTGTTTCTTCCAAACCTAACATATGCCCAGCTAGTTTGGGGCACAACAACAAAAACGAATTTGAATAAGTTGCTCCTATTACAAAAAAAGCCATCAGAATCGTGGCAAATGCTTTGTTTGCCTCTCACACGAAACAACTGTTTGATAACTATAAACTCATTAACATTAATCGCTTATATGATTTTAGACTAACGCAAATATATACAAATGCAGTTAGAAACAATAACCATTTTATGCTGAATTAATTAAGAAGAAATCCTATTATGTACCACACGCGCTTCACTAATGCCTGGCAAACTCCACTCCCAAAAACAATTATGGCTTGCAGTCATTGACAGTTAACCTTCAAATCCTATTAAATAAAATGAATGCGGCCGAAATAGATATATCACGCCTCTCTAAACGAAGCCTACGGGAATTATTTCTTTATTCTATTTATTCTGTTTTACTGTTGCATTTGAATTTGTATACGTTACTTCCTGTGTTTCTGTGGTGTTGTAATACGCAAACATTTATTGTTCTGTTAAGCGCATGTGTTGTTCACATGTAATATTTTTCCCTCATGCTTGCTCAATGTAAATATACTTATGACGTGTTTTTGACTGTTTCCGCTATCAGATTTCACGCTTGTTTAAACTTGTAGCGGCCACTTCGTCAACGAGAAGCAAGAGCCCACCATCATCATCATTGGCCGCTGCCGCCAGCGTCAGCAGCGCGTGGCATCGACACAAACGAAGAGCCACGCGCCAGACAACATCATGGCTTCCGCGCTGCTCGGCCGCACTCCACGGGCGCTCTCCGATTCTCGGGCCCATGTTGTCGTCCCCACGCAACTCTAAATAAATGTAGGCCCTGCCGCACCGCCTCATCGGCGCCCACATAATTGGTGACCCGGACGTCGGCAGCATGGAGCCCCAGTTCGCTTGCCCTCTGCCGCCCTACCCGGCCTTCGAGCGACCCTACCCACGAGCCTGGTTCGTAAAAATGGAAGCGCACTTCTTCATCCGCGGCATCGACTCACAGACCGAGCGCTACCGCATCACCACCGCCCTGCTTCCGGCCGACCTACGCTGTGAGCCGCTAAAACACTGTGAGCGGCCCTACGACACGCTACAGGCTTACGTGATGGCGCGCCTCGGCTCGAGTCATTCCCACCACCAGGACGCTGCGTCGCCCCCTTCCATGGTGTCCGCGCACGCAATAAGGCACGATGGAACCGGAACTGCGCCGTCCAGCTTGCCTCGTGCCTCAATGAATTTTCGACACGAGAGCGAAGCAAAGTTGCACCACCACCCGGCTTCGCTGAACGTCACTCATCCACGTTCGGCCACTCTAATCTGGCTGCGCCCACGCACTCGACTCCTGGCGATTCCACCATGCCACTCGATACAACTGCGTTGCCACCTCGCCCACCGTTCTATCCCAAGAACCCCGAGGTGTGGCTTATGCAGATGGAGTGCTTTTTCGACCTGTACCACGTCACAGCCCAGGAGGAACGTTACTCTCTGATGTACGAGCTCCTACCATCAAGCTTAGCCTCCAGCTTGCCGGAGCCTGGAGCCCAGCCCTACGACGAGCTCAGGACCGTCCTCCTGACGCGCTACGGTCGGTACCTAAAACCACCCACGCCAGCCGCCCGGCCTTGCACCACCCCGGTCGGGGACCTTGTTCCTTGCACCAGCATGCTGGCGTCGGCGGTACCACCCTGCAATGGCACCACGGCAACTGCGACCACGCTCTACCCCGTGGATGGCAGCCCAGGGGCAACGACAATGAAAGACTGCACCTCACACTCTAGCAGTCCGTCGCCCAATCTATCTGCACTGCCTCCCCGCAGCACTCAAGCCCCGGGCTGGCTCCTCAAGAAACCGTTCTTACCACCTTTCATGTAAGCGGCAACTGTCGACCCAAGTGCAGCTTCGGGAACCAATACAACATTTTCGTCGACACAGCTGCAGACGTCACTCGAAGGCGCTGCACCACGACGCACCTCAACCATCTGTGCTGTGGCTTACGCGTCTCTTACGGTTCCCCTGCCACCGCCGCAAATCACGTACGAGACGCACACGGTTGTACTCGTTCCCACCGTTGAGGAAAGCCCGTCCTCCAGCGACCTGACCACCATGGCTGAATGGACGCTGAGTTTGCGAGCCGCTAGTCCCGCACGTTTTAAGAATCAGCCGCGAGGTCCATCTCGTGAAAAGCCGCCCATTTCGGTCTCGAAGCGGCCCCCACCAACCCTCATGTGCGCCGTCGTGCGTAAAAGTCGCCGCCGACGCTGCAAGCGCCCACCCCGAAGGCGGTCTGCTGCGCTGGTAAAACAGCAGGAATCTCACGTCGACCGCCTGCTTCGGCTCTGCCAACGCCGGAGGCGCGTGCTCTGGATCCGTCGTGGTTTTCTGACTCATCACAACCTGCTTTCGACTACCGCAAGACGGAAACGGCGCAACCACTGTCGGCGTCACGTACCGGCTCCGCGTCAACCATGCGAACCGATGCTGCGTCTGATGCCATTCCCTCCACTCCAACTTCACCGCCGTCGTGCTCTTTTTACACCGGCACACTCACAATGTGGAACGCTGCACATCCAGCGCCCAGCCTACCAGACCCGTGCCACAATCAGCATTAATTTTCACACCCGCGGCAGCCTGACATCGGTTTATCCGATTCGTGTTCACAATCGTCCGCTGCTATACTCCCAGCCCAGACCACCGGAGGCAACAATGCCCTCCGAAAGCCCTTAATCTGACGACGTGGACTGATCAAGGACCTTTGACCATGGACACACCGTGTACATATACTTACGCAGCCTTCGTCACGCCCGTGCTACCCTGTGTATATACCTTCCAGCACTAGTTGCTCATGTTCTTGTTTTCTTCTGTCGCGTTCCGCGCTAGGGGGGGAGCCCTGTACCGGCCACTTCATCATCGAGAGCAAGAGCCCGCCACCATCATCATTGGCCGCTGCCACCAGCGTCAGTAGCGCGTGGCCTCGACATGCAGAACGAGCCACGCGACACAGAACATCATGGCTTCCGCGCTGCTCGGCCGCACTCCACATGCGCTCTCCGTTTCTCGGGCCCATGTTGTCGTCCCCACGCAACTCTAAATAAAGCTAGGCCCTGCCGCACCGCCGCATCGGCCTCCTACAACATCATTTATTAGCAGGTGGGTATGATTATTGTGGCGCAGTGGGAAGAGCTTCATGTACCTCGCTTTCCGCCCACAGGTAGTGAATGCGTTCTATCAGCAGCTTCTTGACGTAGTTTGAATGAGTCAAGGATATTAGGCGCGTTCGTAGCCCTCCATTCTGTATCGGCTTTGTGGCGCAGCGGGTATAGCACCATGTACCTTGCGTTCCGCCCGCAGGGTCGTGGGATCGAAACCTGGCGCCAGTAAGTATTTTTTTATATAGTGTAGGGGAAGAGGTGCGGACGGCGATGGACAACTAGAACGGGTGACATCGTGAGTTAAGGAAATACTCTGCATTTAAAAGTGGCGACTCTAATGACGCGGTGGCGCAGCCTACTCAGGCAGTGTCTTCGTGGGAGGCGCAATGCGTGACAAGGTCACTCGGCGATTTTCTTTCTGCCAAGGACATTTACCTCAGCTAGGTGAAGCACCTATACATGTTGTTGGAAAGATTTGCGCTCGCTTCACACGCGACAAACAAATGTGACCGACTGTGGCTTCGTTTCCGCAAAATTTGTAGTAGTACGACCTTGCTGGTATGCGAATAAAATGTTTGAGCTTTGTTCCATCTTTTTATTTCGCAACCCGCTTATAGCAATTATCGATTATAACAATGGGATTTCCTTGGCACGTGGATATTGTTATAAGTGGACTAGACTGTATTTCTCTTCCGTGCAAGTGTTCAAAACCACTCTTTTCGCTAATTTCAATGTCAAATCATTACAACTCCGGCTCTAGCGATCCTTCCCCTCCTCACGGGGTGCATTTAATTAACTAACAGTAACGATATGCGCTGTCCCGCGTGGGGGCCGCCACATTATCTTTTGAAGAAAAATTGAATTCTGCATATTCACTAACCTGTCTAAGATAGCCGCCATTACGGCCGTCATTATGCCACCATTACTGCCATTGTAGTTGCTGTGCACACTTCCAATAGAGCAATGCTATAAATTCTCGTTTAGTTTCTTTGGTAGTTACGACAATGCTTAAATTTGAGCGCACTAATCATACTTAGTTTTGAAGAAAAGAGTTTTGCTACAGGTGTATCATGCCTTGTGCAATAGTACCAGTATATTTCTTTACAATGGAGGCGAAAAGCCAGGAAGCCCCTTTCTTCGACGTTTCGCAGCACGTTTAATATCCCCACGTTTTAAAAATGTATACGGAGCCCTCAACTACGGCGCTTTTCCTCGTCTGTGTAGCGTCGGCACGCTAAATTTCATGAGTCAATCGATTTTGTTTGCTCTACAAGTTGGAGAGTGGCTCATAAACATGAGTTCATTTTTCTCGGTACTCGTCATACATTGGTCGAATCCGCGGTGTAAGCCACATATTTTTAACTTTTGTGATGTGAAATGTGAACTGCCGCGCCAATGTTGTCGTAATCTGTACCCAAATTATTGTACCAAATGATTATGGCGTTTTCAATCAAGGAATAATTAATAACGCTGAAATTTGCAGGAAAGTTGTAATTGTATCTGATCGTAATCGGAGCATTATCCGAATACAAAGCGGAGTCGCGTACACATGTATACCATATACGTAACAAAGCAGGAAATTCTGTTTCTGATTTACATTAATGACCAAGAAATGCATGTATCTTCAAACATCCGTATGTTTACAGAAGACCACGTAATTACTCAAAAAATTAACACAGTGCGCAATAACACGGCTCTTCAAAATAACCCTCGAAATGCGCAGAATGGTGCAACCTTCGGCTAATGAAACTAAACCGTAACAATCTTCAGACCATGTTCTACCACCGCCGAAGAATTAGATTTGTTTTGCCTATCGAACTGTCAGCACCAACCAAAACTGGTGATTTCCTACAAAAATATCTAAGTGACCTTTCTTAGTTATTTACCTGGGCAAGGCACACAGAGAACGTAACTTTATCTGCTAAAAAAGACGCGGGTTTTAAAGCGCCATTTCCGCTACACACTTTCAAAATGAAGAAATACAAGCCTTAACGTATCCCTTGGGAATAAAATTATAACATGCATCATCCATTTGGATCCCTCCATAGGTAAGTCTCATCAGCTAACTCGAAGCGCTTCTAAATCCCCATTTAATAAATTTTCATTCTAAGTACTCCTTCGATATCCGCATATCGGCACTGAAAACAGATTTTCGCTAATCATCGCTTTCATTCCGTTGCCGAATTGCTTGCATTCCGTCACCGTCTCTGTGACATTCCCACGTTTTTGCATAGCTTACTCGGTAAGCCACCATACTTTCATACCGCAGCACGCATCTTCAGTTGCACCGGTCACCCGCGAGAAGACGCGCCCCCACATACGCCCACCGTCATTTTTTCATGTTATTTTTTTATGCAGCAACAGACTGGACGACCTTTCAAACGAAATAGCTTGCTAAACTGCCCTTCTACATTTCTGAACTCCAAAACCATAAGTTCGACCTTTCACTGTCGAACGAAAATATAGCGGGAGCAGTGATATTGCATCGAAAAGCGCACTCAACTTTGTTATATACCTCTCACCCCTGATGTAATACCCTCGAACGGTTATGGGGTCTTCAGGGTAATAAGGTGAAAATGAAATGAAATGACAGAGCAAAGCCAATTTTGCTTCTATACACAAACAAATGCGTGCTGAAAACGTGAATAACAAATGTCAGCCTTGGCTGCACGGGACTTAAATACCGCTTATGCAAATTAGGTGTGATGTAATATCCATCAAATCAAAACACACTGGCTCAGAGCTTGTAATTTCGTAACGCGGATAGTCGTTCGTTTGTAATCAATTTGTAATAACACATATATGGGTCGAGTATTTCGCTAACCAAGCAATTCACGTCAGGACTAGTTAAATCGATACCGGCCGCTGAAAACTACGAGTTATGTAGTTCCACCCAATGCCTGTTCCGATGCGAAACTATGCATTCCGCGTATCGTTGCGAGCATAATATAAATTTTAGCACCGCCACTTTCGAGCTTAGACTATTTCTCCTTTGATGTGGCGTTGTCCTCCCCCATTCGGCTTCCTGCTCAGTTGCTGTTCAGCATCAGCAAACAATGATGATAATTAATTCTTGAGTGAATTCATGAATATACACTTAAACCTGCAGCTTCCAAGAGATCCTATATTTTTTTCATCGCACCACGGAAAAAATATCATGCAGGAGAAGGGCACCCTGCAATGGCAAGTAAAATCATTGTTGCCTTTACCAAAAGGTAACCAGGAGTAATTTTTTATGTAGAATGTCTCACCAAGTTTTGTCAGCCTACTAGATGAACAGAAAATTTGTTTATCAATTGCAGTAGTCACCTTCAGGCATGTAAGGGCACTCAGCAATCCTCTTGTTTCTTTCAGAGCTACTCGCTGCGGATAACTCCAGGTGAAATGGTAAAACTATTACTAGTATGACTTATCTCTGCATAAGAACAAACATTCTGATGCTTTAGGTGTCCAATAAATTTGGACAAGGGGATGAATAATGCGGGAGGGAGTAAATTACCCATCCAATAGAATAGCCGCCGTAAGCGTCTGTAGCACCCTAAGGACTCACAACACTTTTGACTTCACCAATACTGTATAGTAAATTTTTTGCTGGAAAAAAATATACCAAAAATTTAGGACTGAAGGGAAATTGACCCCAGAAAGTCCTGAAGAAGATTCCAGCACACAACACCGACGCGACTAAAGTGACATTATACTGTAAGCCACGACTTACTTGCATCAATATAGTCACCGGACAGCGCGCAGAGGGCGAGAGGGAGCCCGCAACATCCAGCGCCCCCTTCGGCAGATATGCGCAACACTGGGTCGTTCCCCGCTAGCCTTTAAGTTCTTGTCTGGGGGGCGCTCATGTTTTCGCAGCAAGGATGAAGCATATTATTTGCCCCTTTTGGGTTTAAAACGAAGTAAGAGATTACACAGTAATCCTGCCACACAGTGCAGGTGAATGAAGAAGGATTTATTCGGTCGAATTTGCCCATGGGAAGGCATATCTAGGCAGCAGAGGAGTGATGCCCACAAGATAAACGCTTGTACAGCCTGCCTGCGTGCACCCTTTCTAGAGATCGCCATGTTTCCCTTCAAAAGAAAACGTAATTTATACTGTTCAATCCAGAAAATAAGAGGCTCTGTCTGCAAACATATCAGACGTTGCGGGATGTTTCCGCGCGAGGTAATCCATCCATGTGAGAGCATTTGCGACTGCAGAACTACTAAATGAGCCACAAGGGTGCTACACATGGGTCTGATCCGAATGTGATGCTGCATACGTGTAACAACAAGAAATTCCCTTTCATTGTGTATAGCGAAATTTCTGCGCAAATGAGTGCCCGCTCCGCCAAGAAACTTTTGGGCTTCAAGGTGTAGCACAGTACGCCAGCTGCAAAAACACATACCCAAAAAAGACCTCTTCAGGAGAAAGCTATCCCAATAAATTCCATTCGCGAAGAAGGGGAGGGGGGCGGGAGGGAATGCAGAACATGTAATAGGTGTATCGGAATAAATACGGAATATTCATATTCGGGTATTTTTTTCTCGCCACGCAAGCGGGCAAGGCGTGATACCGTTCTTAGAAAGAAATAGTAGCAGCAACAGTCACGGGAGAAAAATATAGTTCCCTGAGGACACACCTCACCCGCCCGGAGTGGTCTCAATCACAACGGATGGGATAAATAAAGCTTGTCCTCTATTTCCTCCTCCTACCCGAGCGCAAACCATTTAGTCCTGCGTTCATATATATCCAACTTTTATTGCGGACTTTCTTATATCTAGGTTTTTTTGCTTTTCAATGGCTTAGACTGCAATTTAATTGTTTCCTTTGCAAGAAGAAGCGGTGATTTTATGCTATTCAATAGCTCGCGAAACATTTCAGAACTACAACGCCTATGAGTGGCCGCCACATATGTGTTTATATGTATATAATACGGCGACATAAACATGTCAAACATTAGAAAAAGCAGAGTAGAACCTCTCAGTCATAAACTACGCTGCAATAACTTTGTATGGTAGCGCTTTTTGTTACGTAACTTAATGCGTACTTATGTGTATTACCATATGCTGACCGGCCTACTAAGGTGCTTTTACATCAAGGCAGCAAATAATCCACTCAACTTGTCTGGGGTTTTCAAGATTCAGTAACAACGCTTCGTATCTGCGAAAAAGAAAGAGAAAAGAAGAATCCGCTGGAGAATGCAAAACCTTGAACACACGCTTCCCAGTGGCGTCAACCTGCGGCTCGGCAGGAAGGCGACAGAATTTTATCGGCGCCCCGCTTTATTTGGAGGATTAACCCCTACTATTATAAATCTCGGCATGACATGGTTGCACTATGTAGTACATATACACGCAAATGACGTTATGACACACGTTTATTGAGAAGTTCCGTTAACGAGCGCTGGATGGCGGTGTGCGCGGCGAGTCCGACGCGGAGTTGCGCGGGTCTGCCGCGGCTGCCCCTGCACTCGAGCGGCGGAACTTCGCTATCCCGTAGCCTATAGAAAACCTTCATGGAAATGAAGCTACAAAATCTGCTACATTCTATTCTAGGTTTATTTACTTGGCATGTTTCGATGTATAACGTTCTCCACAACCAATGTTACAGCTGCATTATGTGCCACATCTTCCGTTTTGATGTATGCCTCGTCCGAATCGCTAAATTCAGATGCGCTTTGAAAGCGCTGTCATAATTTGGGCAGAACGTTGCCTTTTTGGGGGCACCGAGAGCTTATGATTGTTGTCGACGTGCTAAGTCGAAACAATGTGCAAGTCTGTGTGTGAAACCAAATTATTTAAAGAAACGTATCCACGTAAGCAGAATTTAAACCGCCCTTTTCGGACGGCGGTGCACACGCACGCACTGAGAATAAGTGACATATTTTCTAATCAACCAAAACTAAACACGACGACAGAATAATATAATGAAACAGGTAATAGAAGATTTAAACCTCAAAGCACATCCACAGAGTCTTGCGAAAACACATTTTAGTCACAAAATTCACAGCGTTCGTGTAATAGCTACTCCACAGATACGGTTGTTATAAAGCTAAGCTTGAGAAGCCCTCTCAATTGTTGAAAAGGCTGCGAGGAAGCAATTTTTAATTTATATACCCGGGAATATGCCATGTGGGAAGATGCCGCAAATAAGGGCCACCCCAGTATAGAATATAAACCACGTAGACACTATTGCAAAACGTGTGTCCGTGTCCAAAAACAATTGCGCATAAAATTAGAACAATGTTTATTTGATGAAAGTATGCGTAGTGGCCAGATGTGGAAAAAATATGCACATATCCACCCTGTCAATGTGGTTGGAAACCAAAGCTGTAACGATTTAGGCATCCACAACACATTAATCATGGATTTTATTCCACCATGGCATCCCCGCCGTGTCGTGTTACCTGTGTTTTCACCCAACTTGACAAAAACAGGACATCAAGAATTGAGATTACGCAGAATTCCTTTTTACTCCAGGACAAGTACTTCGTGTGCTGATATGATTAGTATCTTGTGGATGTCGTCTGAATCGTTTAGAGCTTGCTTTCCCACGACATGCACAGCGTGGATTGGCGCGCATTTTTTTTTATTCACGGGAGTTTTCTGTTACAACCAACGGTCGCGAAAGAACCCTTGAGGGAGAGAGGTAAAAAGCTTCGCTTTCAAAAAGTTCAAACCCAGTAGGAAATATGAATCATGTTGGCAGTTTTCCGAAACGCGTGCCTAAACAACAGTGCGCACAAATTTAGCAAAAGCGAGAAGTTCGCTTCGAAGAAGACAAAAAAAAAAGATTGCAAAACGCATTACAATCGTCTGAAACAAATTATTTGTTTTAAAGCTCAATTAATAAGCAAGAAATATACTGAAAGACTAGAAATTTGATTAACAAAACGGAGACTTGAACGCTCAGTCAGACACCATTCATTTAGTTAAGCGTAGTTCATCCACGAGCGGGGGATCCGAAAGAGCTTGAGCATAAAAAAGCGTTTCTCTGCATTACGCTTGAAATGGTTGCGGCGCAGAAGCCGTTCCCCCCTCACAACATCGCTAAAGGATGCCCGATCAAACTTACATCAGCCCCGACCCCTTGCACCTGCTCGTTTATCACCCCTTACTCTTTGTAAACAATATCAGAATGAGGCAATGACTTAGTGAAAGCGCCAAGTGGCTTACCTACTCCGCATTTACCGCCGTCGGAGCTGCACCAGCAGTGTGATAGAATAACGGCCTCCTGTAAGGCGCCATTACGCTTTCTCGGTACGAATATTTGTTTTGGCAATCTCATCGCATTCAGGTATGGGGTATTTTATTTAGGGCATTTATTTAGGGCATTAGGGACAGACATCATTGAACCGATGACGGTGCATAAAACACGTGCTTGAGTTTGAGGTGATTGCAGCCACAGTGCTTTCTTTACTCAGGATTGAGGTCGAGCAGTGGTCTTTCCTTTTTATTTAGGCAATGTTATCAGGTTTAGTGTAGTTGTAAAGACTTTTGTTGGAAGAGTAAGTCTATATTACCCATTAAAATTGTTCTAAATATTTGATTGCAAACAGTTTAGATTGAAAGCTTTCTTTAATTACAGGAGTCGCATTAAGGTTTGCAAAAAACAATTTTTTGAATAAAGGGTTTGCGAAATCTTATTTGTCTTGATTAAGAAAATAGAAATAAAGAGATTGCACAACAATATTAAAATATCTATATAAATTAATAGTGATTACCAAAATGTCGGAAGATAAATGTGCTTCAATTTAAGTTCTGAATTTCTGGAACGAAGTATCTGTACAACCATAGCGTCCCATTCTCTTGCACTCTATTTTCGTGCGCAGTGCTGTTGGTTATATATTCTTGCTAACGTAGGAACTTCAGCTAAATTTACTGTATGTTCACAGTTTATGCTACCGTGTATCATGAAGAAAGGAAAAAAAAAATATCACAGTTTATGCTCCCGTGTATAAAAAAGCAAGAAAAAAGTGCTAACCCTTACATTGTCCGTTGGGAGAAAAAAATGGGATTCAGAAGTCGCAATGGACATATGGGCGAGCAACTGATTGACACGTTCGGCCCTTTTCCCGATTCAGAAGATCTAGAAGTTGCGCTCTTTTCACTTTTATATACAAAATTACCCTTAACTGAGAAAATTAACCTAATTTTGTGAGATGGAACACTTCCCAAACACAATGTAAATTAACGACCAAAATCAATATTAACATTTTTTTGCGAAGGAATTTTAAATGTTCATAGATTATAAGCTACCTTGGTACCTCTTGAAATGTATATTTTCAAATAGTGGTTTCGCGGCCGCGGCTCAGGGCAGTCTCCATAAATCGAGCAAAAAGCAATGTTCGTACAAAAAAGAATCCCACGGACTCATAAAACAAAAGCATTTACGGAGATTTTTACGGAGATTTTTTCTAACCGCTTGATTATTTGAGTAATTAGGTTCTACCTAATAAATTGCATTTTTTTCAGAATATAAGGCTGCGGCTCCAACTAAAGAATGATTGACGAATAGTTAATTTGTAAATTGAATATGGAAGCGCTGCAGGCAGGATTCATTTACCTTAACTTGGGAATTTTTTGTCGACAAAACTTATAACAGAATGTACAGAATACCAACTGCACGAAATTCGTCCGGCCATTTTATTGCCTTAAGGAATCATGCTGTTTCACTCGGTTACTGTCATACGCCAGCGAGCGCCCGCCCTGTACAACATTTTGTTGCTTCTCTCCCCTTTACCAATGCATAAGAAAGACGGAGGTTAATTTGAAGCGATAATTTTTCTCGCCAGCACGTAACATGTGCCCAAAAATTTGGCATGGAAAAAAAAACTCATCCCCTCCATTCTGTGAAAACGGATGTCCTGCAAAGCTCCGTACGCAGTCTATGGTGTGTACGACACAAACCACGCTTGTTTGTAGTTACAGATCAAATATGCGTGCTGAATGAGCTTGGAAGGACTCAAACAGTATTCTAGCGAACAAACATGGGGCTGTCTGCTTCTGCCCCGCGTCGTAGGCTTCTTACTGTCTGTGCAACACACAACGCAATCCACTCCACCCGTGAAGACAAGGGGCAGGTAGCATTCGGCTGCTTCACGTTCACGTGTTTTTCCCTTTTCCGCTTCCCCGTTTTGTGTAAGCTATGTTTGAAAGATTGGATATTTCCCGTCAGGATGGCTCACAGTTGACCCCCTCTCAATAAGGGACCATGGAACAAAAGTGCGCATGTGCGATCGACGCTATGTATACAGGGAAAGGGCCTCTATAACGCAGTTCCGGAAAAGCAGGGTGAATTAGTACGGGATAAGGATAGCACTAGCCGAGTTGTATAGCTTTTAAAGCAACAGCTAAGCTCCGCTCTTTAGCGAAGTGTGGCTAAAGCTCCCGCCGCGGTGGTCCAGTAATAAGGTTTCATGCTGCACCCAAGAACGCAGTTTCGATTACCGGGTGCGGAGGACACTTTTAGGAATGTGGCGGAAAGCAAAAATGTTCGTGTGTTTTCGTGAAAATTTTACCTCGCATAATCACCGCACCCCTAACTTTGCATCATCTTTTTGGGGAAAATTGCGATGATTACGCGAGTAAACACGGTAGATTGCGTGGTTCTGAGCAGTCAAACAATTTCTGCTTGTGCTTAAACCGGAGAAATGAAGACGCTTTTTTTGGTATACATCGATTCCACTTATAACGATACCGTTTATAACAATATATCGGATATAACGATGAACAGCTAACGCAACCTGAACTTTTGTATTCTTTCTATGGTAAAATAAACCGCTTATTACTTTGCTCCAGTGCCACGATATTGGATATAACGACGGAATCCGGTTATATTGTGCACCAAAAGTGGTCACTTTAATTTAATAAGTGGCGACTCTAATGACGCGGTGGCGCAGCCTACTCAGGTAGTGCATTCGTTGGAGGCGAAATGCGTGACACAGTCACTCGGCGATTTTGTTTCCGCCAAGGACATTTACCTCAGCTTGGTGAAGCACCTATATATGCTCTTGGAAAAAGATTGGCGCTAGCTTCAAACGCAGCAAACAAATGTGGCCGACTGGGGCTTCGTTTCCGCAAAATTACTAGTAGTACGACCTTGCTGGCATGCGAATAAAATGTTTGAGCTCTGTTCCGTAATTTTCTTTCGCAACCCGCCTATAGCAATTATCGGTCGTAACGATTGCATTTCCTTGGCACGTGGAATTTGTTATAAGTGGACTAGACTGTATTTCTCTTCCGTCCAAGTGTTGAAAACTACCCTTTTCGCTAATTTCAATGTCAAATCATTAACACTCCCGCTCTAGCGATCCTTCCCCTCCTTTTAGTTAACTAACTTTAGTTAACTAACTGTAACAATATGTGCTGTCCTGCGTGGGGGCCTCCAGATTATCTTTTGAAGAAAAATTAAATTCTGCATATTCACTAATCCGTCCCAAATGGCCACTGTTACTGCCATTGTAGTTGCTGTTCACACTTCCAATAGAGCAATGCTATAAATTCTCGTTTAGGTTTTCTGGTAGTTACGAAAATGCATAATTTTGAGCGCACTAATAATTCTTAGTTCCGATTAAAATATTTTTACTACAGGTGTATCTTACCTTGTGCAATAGTAGCAATTTATTTGCTTACAAAGGAAGCGAAAAGAGAGAACGCCCCTTTCTTCGACATTTCGCAGCTCGTTTATTATCCCCAAATTGTAAAAATATATACGGAGCCCTCAACTACGGCACTTTTTGTCGTTTGTGAAGCGTCGGCACGCTAAATTTTATGATGTAATCAATTTTTTTACAAGTTGGAAAGCTGCTCAGTAAACACGAGTACAATTTTCCCGGTACTCTTTATACATAGGTCTAATCAGCGGGGTAAGCCACATATTCTATAACCTTTGTGTGGTGCAATGTGAACTGCTGCGCCAAATTGTTCGTAAGATGTACCCGAATTTCAGTACCAAGCGATTTTGTCGTTTTCAATCCAGGATGAATAATTCACGCTCATCATTTGCAGAAAATTTGAAATTGTATCTGAAGGTAAGCGCAGCATAATCTCATTACAAAGTGGAGTCGCGTTCCTATGTATAACATATACGTTACAAAACAGGGACTTCTGTTTCCGATTTACATGAATTACCAAAAAATACATGTATCGTCAAACATCCGTACGTTCCCAGAAGACCGCGTAATTATTCATAATATAACAGAGTTCGCGAAAACACGTCTCTTCAAAATAATCCTCGAAATGTGCATGAATGGTGCAACCATTGGCTAATAAACTAAACCGTAACCAACGTAAGACCGTCTTCTACCACCGCCGAAGGAATACACTTGCTCTCCCTATCGAACTGACAGCACCAACCAAAACTAGTGACTTCCTACAAAAATATCTAAGTAACCTGTCCTAATTATTTAACGTGGACAAGGCACATTGAGAACGTCACTTTATCTGCTAAAAAACACGCGGATTTTAAAACGCCATTTGCGCCCAGCTCTTTCGAAATGAAGAAATACCACCTTACCGTATCCCTTGAGATTCAAATTACAACACGAATCATCCGTTTGGATCAACCGTTAGGTATGTCACATCAGTTACCTCGAATCGCGTCGAAATGACACTGTATTATTTTTTATTCCAAGTACTGCTTTGATGTCAGCATATCGGCACTGAAAATAGATTTCCACTAATCATCGCTTTCATTTCGTCGCAGAATCGTTTGCCTTCTGTCGCCGTCTTTGTGTCATCCCCAAGTTCTTGCATAGCTTACTCGGTAAGCCACCATACTTTCCTACCGCTGCACACATCTCCAGTTCCACAGGTGACCAGGGACAAGTCGCTCCCCCGTGTACGCCCACCCTCATTTTTTCCAAATTTCTATTTTATGAACAAGAGACTGGAGGACCTTTCTAATGAAATCGCTTGCATAACATGCCCTTCTACATTTCCGAACTCCGTTACCATTTACCTTTCACTGTAACAAAATATAGCTCTGAGCGGTAATTGTAACGAAAAGCGCACTCAACTTTGTTATATACCTCTCACCCCTGATGTAATACCCTTTATACCCCATAAAAGTGGTATAAAGGGGTATAAAGGGTAATAAGGTGAAAATGAAATGAATTGACAGAGCAAAGCCAATTTTGCTGAAAACGCGAATAACGAACGTCAGTCTTGGCTGTACTGGACTCAAATACCGCTTATACAAATTAGGTGTGAGGTACTATCCCACAAAGCAAAACACAATGGCTTAGCGCTTCTAATTCCGTAACGCCCAGAGTCATTCGTGTGTAACCAATCCGTAATAACACGTATATGGGTCGAGCATTTCGCTAACCAACCAATCCACGTTACGACTAGTTAAATCAATACCGGCTGCTGAAGACAACGAGTTATATATTTCCACCCAATGGGTGTTCTGATGTGAACCTATGCATTCCGCGTATCGTTGCGGGCATAATATAAATTTTAGCACCGGCACTTTGGAGCGTACACAATTTTTTCTTTGATGTGGCGTTGTCCTCCCCATACGGCTTCCTGCTCAGTTGCTGTTCAGCATTAGCAAACAATTATGATTATTTAGTCTTGAGTGAATTTATGAATATAAACATAAACCTGCAGCTTCCGAGAGATCCAATATATTTTTTTCACCTCACCAAGGAAAAAAGATCACCCTGCAGGAAAAGGGCACCCTGCAATGGCAAGTAAAATCATTGCTGCCTTTACCAAAAGGTAACCAGGAGTAAGTTTCTCTGTAGAATGTCTCACCCAGGTTTATCAGCCTACTAGATGAACAGAAATTTTGTTTATCAAGGGCAGCAGTCATCTTCAGGCATGTAAGGGCACTCAGCAATCCTCTTGGTTCTTTCAGTGCTATATCGCTGCGGATAGCCCCAGGTGAAATGGTCAAACTGCTGCTAGTATGACCTATCTGTTCATAAGAACAAACATTCTGATGCTTTAGGTGTCCAATAAATTTGGACAACGGGATGAATAATACGGGAAGGAGTAAATTACTCATCCAATAGAGTAGCCGCCTTATACCGTCTCTAGCACCCTAAGGACTCACATAATACCTGACTTCGCCAATACTGTACAGTTAATATTTTGGTTGAAAAAAAATATACCAAAAATTTTGGACTGAAGCGAAATTCAGCCCAGAAAGTCCAGAAGATTCCAGCACACAACACCGACGCGACTAAAGTGACATTATACTGTAAGCCACGACTAACTTGCATCAATATAGTCACCGGACAGCGCGCAGAGGGCGAGAGGGAGCCCGCAACACCCAGCGCCTCTTTGGCAGATATGCCCAACATTGGGTCGTTCCCCGCTAGCCTTTAAGTTCTTGGCTGGGGGGCGCTCATGGTTTCGCAGCAAGGATGAAGCATATTATTTGCGACTTGTGGGTTTAAAACGAAGTAAGAGATTATACAGTAATCCTGCCACACAGTGCAGTTTAATGGAGAAGGATTTATTCGGTCGAATTTGCTCATGGGATGGCATATCAAGGCCGCAGAGGAGTGATGCCCACAAGATAAACGCTTGTACAGCCTGCCTGCGTGCAAAACTTTCTCAAGATCACCATGTTTCCCTTCAAAAAGAAAACGTAATTTATATTGTACAATCCACAAAATAAGAGGACTTTGTCTGCAAATATATCAGACGTTGCGGGATGTTTCCGCGCGAGGTAATCCATCCATATGAGGGCATTTGCGACTGCAGAACTACTAACTAGGCCACATGGGTGCTACACATGGGTCTGATCCGAAGATTATGCTGCATATATGTAACAGTAAGAAATTCCAATTTCATTATGTATAGCGAAACTCCTGCGGAAATAAGTGCACGCTCCGCCAAGAAACTTTTGGGCTTCCAGGTGTAGCCCAGTACGCCAGCTACAAAAACACACCCCAAAAAAGAACCTCATCAGTAGAAAGCTATCACAATAAATTCCATTCGCCGAGGAGCGGAGGGGACGGGAGGGAATGCACAACCTGTAATAGGTATATCGGTATAAATTACGGAACATTCAAGTTTGGGTATTTTTTTCTCGCCACGCCAGCGCGCAAGGCGTGATATCGTTCTTAGAAAGAAATAGTAGCAGCAATAGTCACGGGAGAAAAATATAGTTCCCTGAGGACACACCTCACCGGCCCGGAGTGGTCTCTTATCACAACGGATGGGATAAATGAAGTTTGTCCTCTATTTCCTCCTCCTACCCGAGCGCAAAAATTTCGTCTTGCGTTCATATATATCCAACTTTTATTGCGAACCGGCTTATCTCTAGGTTTTTGTGCTTTTCAGTGGCTTAGAGAATAATTTAATTGTTTCCTTTGGAAGAAGAAGGGGTGATTTTATGCTATTCAAAAGCTCGCGAAACATTTCAGAACAACGCCTATAAGTGGCCGCCACATATGTGTTTATATGTATATAATACGGCGATATAAGCATGTCAAATATTAGACAAAGCAGAGTAGGACCGCTCGGTCATAAACTAAGCTGCAGTAACTGTGTATGGTAGCCCTTTTTGTTACGTAATTTAATGCGTCCTTCTCTGTGTTTACCATACGCTGACCGACCTACTAAGGTGCTTTTAATCCAAGGCAGCAAATAATCGGCTCGCTTAGTCTGGGGTTTCAAGATTCCGTAACCACACTTCGTCTCTGCGAAAAAGAAAGAGAAAAGAAGAATCCGCTGGAGAATGCAAAACCTTGAACACACGCTTCCCAGTGGCGTCAACCTGGGGCTCGGCAGGAAAGTCACAGGATTTTAATCGGCGCCCCGCTTTATTTGGAGGATTCCCCCCTACTATTATGAATTTGTGCATGTCAGTGTTGCACTATGTAGTACATACACGCAAATGACGTTATGACACACGTTTATTGCGGAGTTGCGTTAACGAGCGCTGATGGCGGTGTGCGCGGCGGGTCCGACGCGGAGTTGCGCGGGTCTGCCGCGGCTGCCGCTGCACTCGAGCGGGGAACTTTTGCTGTCCGTAGCCTATAGAAAACCTTCTAAGAAAATGAACTACAAAATCTGATAAATCTCTATTCTAGGTTTGTTTAATTGGCATGTTTCGATGTGTAACGTTCACCAAAACCACTATTACAGTTGCATTATGTCCCACAACTCCGTTTTGTGGAATGCCTCGTCCACATCGCGAAATTCATTGGCGCTTTGAAGCGCGGTCATAATTTGGACAGAACGTTGCTTTTTTGGGCACCGAGTGCTCATGATTGTTGCCGACGTTCTAAGTCGAAGCAATGTGCAAATCTATGTGTGCAAACCCAAATTATTTAAAGAAACGTATCGCCGTAAGCAGAATTTAAACCGCCCGTTTCGAACGGCGGCGCACACGCACGTAGTGAGAATAAGAGACATACTTTCTAATCAACCAAAACTAAACAAGAGGACAGAATAATATAATGAAACAAGTAATATAAGATTCAAACCGTAAAGCACATCCACAAAGTCTTGCGAAAACACATTGTAGTCACAAAATTCACAGCGTTCGTGTAATAGCTGCTGCACAGATACTGTTATTATAAAGCTAAGCTTGAGAAGCCCTCTCCATTGTTGAAAAGGCTGCGAGGAAGCAATTTTTAATCCTATATATCCGGGAGTATGCCATGTGGCAAGATGCCGCAAAATAAGGGCCACCGCAGTAGGGTATATAAACAACGTAGACACTATTGCAAAACGTGTGTCCAAAAACAAGTGCGCATAAAATTAGAATAATGTTTATTTGATGAGAGTACGCGTAGTAGCCAGATGTGGAAAAAATGTGCACAAATCCTCCCTGTCAATGTGGTTGGAAAGCAAAGCTGTAAACGATTTAGGCATCCACAACACACTTATCATGGATTTTATTCCACCGTGGCATCCCCGCCGTGTCGTGTTACCTGTCTTTCACCCAACTTGACAAAAACAGGACACCAAGAATTGATATTCCGCAGAATTCCTTTTTACTCCAGGACAAGTACTCGTGTGCTGATATGATTAGTGTCTTGTGGATGTCGTCTTAATCGTTTAGAGCTTTGCTTTCCCACGACATGCACAGCGTGGATTGGCGCGCATTTTTTTTTATTTATTTACGGGAGTTTTCTGTTGACACCAATTGTGGCGAAAGAACCCTTGAGGGAGAGAGGTACTTTCAATAAGTGCAAACCCAGTAGGAAAAATGAATGATGTTGGCACTTTTCCGAAACGCGTGTCCAAACGAATGTGCGCACAAAATTAGCAAAATCTAGAAGTTCGCTTTGAAGAAGACAAAAACAAAATGATTGCAAAACGCAATACAATCGTCTTAAAGAAATTATTTGTTTTAAAGCTCAATTAATAAGCAAGAAATATTCTGAAGGACTTGAAATTTGATTAACAAATCGCAGACGTGGACGCACAGCCAGAGACAATTCATTTAGGTAAACGTAGTTCATCCACGAGCGGGGGATCCGAAACAGCTTGATCATAAAAAAGCGCTTCTCTGCATTAGGCTTGAACGGTTGCCGCGCTGTAGCAGTGCCCCCCTCACAGCATCGCTAAAGTACACCCGATCAAACTTACTTCAGCCCCGACCCCTTGCACCTCCTCGTTTATCACCCCTTACTCTTTGTAAACATTATCTGAATCAGGCAATGACTTAGTGAAAGCGCGAAGTGGCTTACCTAATCCGCATTTACCGCCGTCTCCAACCGTGTCGGAGGTGCACAAAGGAGTGTGATAGAATAACGGCCTCCTGTACGGCGCCAATACGCTTTCTCTGTACGAATATTTGTTTTGGCAATCTTATCGCATTCAGGTACGGGATATTTTATTTAGGGGTTTAGGGACAGACATCATTGAACCGATGACGGTGCATAAAACAAGCGCTTGAGTTTGTGGTGATTGCAGCCACAGTGCAGTCTTTACTCAGGATTGAGGTCGAGCAGTGGTCTTTCCTTTTGATTCAGGCAGTGTTATAAATTTTAGGGTAGTTGTAAAGAGTTTTTTTAGAAGAGTAAGTCTGTATCTCCGATCAAAATGTTTCGAAATGTTTCATCTCAAAATGTTTAGACTGAAAGCTATCTTTAATTCAAAGAAATGCATTATGATTTTAAAAAGAATTATTTCGAATAAAGGTACGCAAGAACGTTTTTTGTCTTGATGCTGAAAATAGAAATAAGGCGATTGCAGTAAAATGTTGAAATATCTGTAGAAATGTATAGTGATCACCAGAAGCTCTCTTGATCATTTGCTGCAATTTAAGTTCTTAATTTCGTCTCGATGTACCTGTGAAACTAGAAGTTCTTTTGAAGCTGTTCTGTGCAGTGCGAATATAAATGCAGCGCATTTCTTCCCACGATGTTATGCGTCCGTAACTCAGCCTCCGCACCACGGTAGCTGCGCCCTCTCCCCCACTCCTCTCACTCTCAACAACAGGTGTGGGCGCGCATGCGCGTGCTCCAGTGCTGAAAGAGGCGTTGCAGCAGCAAGTGCTACCTCCTCTCCCTCTACTGCGCGCGCTACGAATATACTCGTTGCCCAAGCGAAGGATCCGCGGCCCGACGTTCACGTTTGGCCGCGGCTTCTCGTGCACGAAGTTCGGCGTCGGCAGAGCGCTTCAGACGCTTGCGTTCGGCGTCCGCAGCGCACCGTCTCGCCGCCTTGTCTTCTGCCGCTGTCGATGAAGAGGATGGCACGATGTCTTGAACTGGTACTGCAACGCTGACGTTGGCTCGCGTCGCGGTACTGGTTGAAGGTGTTGCTTCCATCGCTTATGAACTTCGACGATGGCGCACTGCCCTCCCGAGAGGGATAATAAGAAAGAAAAGAAAAGAAAGAAAAGAAGAATAATAAAGATCCAACCGATTGCCCCGTAGAGAGGGTGGGGTGCAAACGATTGCAATAAATAACACGTTACGTAGTTACGTCTCTCGTCTCTCTCTCTCTGTCTCTCGTCTCGCAACCCAACTACCCACCCCTACGACAACAACAACTGCAACTACCACCGCCAACTACCACAACCTACGCCACGTGACCACCTCCAATGCTCTGCATTTACTCGTGTCCCTCGCGCGGGGGCATGCGACGGAGGATGTTTACATATTCTTGCTAACATAGGAATTCCAGCTAAATTTACTGCATGTTCAGAGTTTATGCTACCGTGTATCATGAAGAAAGAAGAAAAAATGTCACAGTGTATGCTCCCGTGTATCATAACGCAAGAAAAAAGTGCTAACACTGGGATTCAGAGGTCGCAATGGACATATGGGCGAGAAATTGATTGCCACGTTCGGCCCTTTTCTCGATTCAGAAACTCTAGAAATTATGCTCTTTTCACTTTTATATACAAAATTCCCCTTGACTGAGAAAATTAACCTAATTTTGGGAGATGGAACACTTCCCAAACGTATAATGTAAATTATCGACCAAAATCAATACTAACATTTTTTTGCGGAGGAATTTGAAATGTTCCTAGATTATATGCTACCTTTGTAACTCTTGCAATGTGTATTGTGTCACTGTTTTCAATAGAGATTTCGCGGCCGCGGCTCATCGCAGTCTCCATTACTCAAGCAAAAAGCAATGTTCTTACAAAAAAGAATCCCAAAGACTCTTAAAACAAAAGAATTTACGGAGATTTTCTCTAACCGCTTGATTATTTGTGTAATTAAATTCTAACTAATAAATTGCATTTTTTTAGAATATAAGGCTGCGGCTCCAACGAAAGAATCATTGGCAAATACTTAATTTGTATTTGAATATGGAATATGGAAATTTTTGTCGACAAAACGTATAGCAGCATGTACAGAATACCGACTGCACAAAATTCGTCCGGCCATTTTGTTGCCTTAAGGAAGCATGCTGTTTGACTCGGTTGCTGTCATACGCCAGCGTGCGGCCACCCTGCACAACATTTTGTTGCTTCTCTTTTACCATTGCATAAGAAAGACGGAGGTTAATATGAAGTGATAATTTTTTTCTCGCCAGCACGTAACATGTGCCCTAAAAGTTTGGGATGAAAAAAAAAAAACTAGTCCCCTTCCATTCTGTGAAAACGGATGTCCTGCGAAGCTCCGTACGCAGTCGATGGTGTGAACGACACAAACCACGTTTGTTTGTAGTACAGATCAAACATGCGTGCTGAATGAGCTTGGAAGGACTCAAACCGTATTCTAGCGAACAAACATCAGGTTGTATGCTTCCGCCCAGCATCGTAGGCATCTTACTGTCTGTGCAACACACAACTCAATGCACTCGACCCGTAAAGACAAGGGGCAGGTCGTATTCGGCTGTTTCACGTTCATGTGTTTTTCCCTTTTCCGTTTTCCTTTTTCCATTTACCCGTTTTTTTTTTCCTCGCAGCCCTGTTTGTGTAAGCTATGTTTGAAAGATTGGCTATATCCAGTCAGGATGGCTCACAGTTGACCCCCTCTAAATAAGGGACCATGGAACAAACATGCGCATGTGCGATCGACGCTATGTATACAGGGAAAGGGCCTCGATAACGCGGGTCCGGAAAAGCAGGGGTGAATTAGTACGGAATAAGGATAGCACTAGCCGAGATGTATCGCTTTTTATTCCACAGATAAGCACCGTTCATTGGAGAAGTGTCGTAGAGCAGCCGCCGCGGTGGCTCAGTAATAAGGTTTCGTACTGCCACCAAGTACGCGGTTTTGATAACCTGGTGCGGCAGCCACTTTTCTGAAGGTGGCAGACAACAAAAATGTTCGTGTGTTTTCGCAAAAAATTTACCTCGCGTGATGACCGCACCCCTAACTTTGCATCATCTTTTTGAGGAAAAAATTGCGATCATTACGCGAATGTAAAAACGGTAGGATTGCGTGGTTCTGAGCAGTCCAAACATTTCTGCTTGTGCTTAAACAGGAGAAAGGAAGGCACTTTTTTTGGTATACATCGATTCCACTCATAACGATACCGTTTATAACAATATATCGGGTATAACGATGAACAGCTATGGCAACGTCAACTTTTGCATTCTTTCTATGGTAAAATAAACCGCTTCTTACAATGCTCCAGTGCAACGATATCGGATATAACGATGGAATCCGGTTATATTGTGCACCAAAAGTGGTTATTTAATTTAAAAAATGGCAACTCTAATGACGCGGTGGCGCAGCCTACTCAGGTAGTGCATTCGTAGGAGGCGCAATGCGTGACAAGGTCACTCGGCGATTTTCTTTCCGCAAAGGACATTTACCTCAGCTAGGTGAAGCACCTATATATGCTCTTGAAAAAGATTGGCGCTAGCTTCACACGCGGCAAACAAATGTGACCGACTGTGGCTTCGTTTCCGCAAAAGTAGTAGTAGTACGACCTTGCTGGCATGCGAATAAAATGTTTGAGCTCTGTTCCGTCCTTTTCTTTCGAAACCCGCTTATAGCAATTATCGGTTGTAACGATGGGATTTCCTTGGCGTGTAGAATTTGTTATAAGTGGACTAGACTGTATTTCTCTTCCGTCCAAGTGTTGAAAACTACCCTTCTCGCTAATTTCAATGTAAAATCTTTACAACTCCGGCTCTAGCGATCCTTCCCGTCCTTTTAGTTAATTAACTTTAGTTAACTAACTGTAACAATATGTGCTGTCCTGCGTGGGGCCGCCAGATTATCATTTGAAGAAAAATTTAATTCTGCATATTAACTAATCCGTCTCAAATAGCCACCATTACTGCCATTGTAGTTCATGTGCACATTTCCAATAGAGAAATGCTATAAATTCTCGCTTAGTTTTTCTGGTAGTTACGACAATGCAGAATTTTGAGCGAACTAATCATTCATAGTTTGAAATTAAAGATTTTTACTACAGGTGTATCTTGGCATGGGTAGTAGTAGCAGTTTATTTGCTTACAATGGATGCGAAAAGAGAGAACACCCCTTTCTTCCACGCTTTGCAGCACGTTTATTATCACCAGGTTGTAAAAATATATGCGCAGCCCTCAACTACGGCACTTTTCGTCGTCTTTGTAGCGTCGGCACGCTAAATTTCATGACTTAATCAATTTTTTTGCTGTAGAAGTTGGAAAGTTCCTCAGTAAACACGTGTACAATTTTCTCGGTACTCTTCATACATAGGTCTAATCCGTGGGGTAAGCCACATATTTTATAATCTTTGTGTTGTGCAATGTGAACTGCTGCGCCAAATTGTTCGTTATCTGTACCCGAATTACAGTACCAAGCAATTATGGCGTTTTCAATTCAGGAGGAATAGTTAACGCTGATCATTTGCAGGAAAGTTGTATTTGTATCTCAAAGTAAGCGGAGCATTATCTGAATACAAAGCGGAGTCGCGTACCTATGTGTAATATATACGTAACAAAAAAGGGACATCTGTTTATGATTTACATTAATTACCATAAAATGCATGTATCCTCAAACATCCGTATGTTTCCAGAAGACCGCGGAATCAATCATAAAATTAACAGAGTTCCCGATAACACGTCTCTTCAAATAACACTCGAAATGTTTCATAAATAGTCCAACCATTGGCTAATGAAACTAAACCGTAACCAACGTAAGACCGTCTTCTACCACCACCGAAGGAATACACTTGCTTTCTCTATCGAACTGACAGCACCAACCAAAACTAGTGACTTCCTACAAAAATATCTAAGTAACCTTTCCTAGTTCTTTAACGTGGGCAAGGCACATTGAGAACGTCACTTTATCTGCTAAAAAACACGCGTGTTTTAAAACGCCATTTGCGCCCAGCTCTTTCAAAATGAAGAAAGACAACCTTACCGTATTCCTTGAGATTCAAATTACAACACGGATCATTCATTTGGAGCCCCCGTTAGGTATGTCTCATCAGTTAACTCTAATCGCTTCGAAATGACGCTGTATTATTTTTAAAGACGATAGTCTTTTTTGGGCTACTTAAACACAGAAATTTTGGTCTGTCTGTATGTCTGTCTGTCTGTCCGTCTGTCTGTCTGTGACTCGATTCAGCCACCCGGCCAAAGCAAAACAATGCCTGCGCAATAGTCGTATATAGTCATAGCTAAATCTACCCGTCTATGCCCGGTGTAATGTTCATACTTGTCAACATTGTTGAAGAAGAACAAGAGATTACGCAAATATGAGACAACAAATCAATACAGAAGTGATATTTGCAGTGTTCCTTTATAAAAAAAATGAAACATGCTAGACTAGTGCGAAATTAAATACTTCATCAACTGCAGAAAAGAATTCACACCGCCGTCGACTGCTGTCGCCCGCGCCACTACAGCTTCTGGCGTCATTTTAAGAAATCAACCGGTAATAGTTACGCAAGGTTCCACTAGATTGGTTCCACGTTCTGCTTGCAACGCACGTGGAGTAGGGAAACGCGGTTCTATAAACGTTGAAGTAGGGCGCCTCGATTCACGCGCGTCTTCGCCGTACGGCAGCGTTCGCATCGAGACACCCGGTTTGGAGCAGTGGAACGCGGGAAATTTAAAATGATTTAAGCAAACCCTAGGTGTCTTTACCTCGGGAGGAGCGCGACGCAAGAGGAACAACATGGGAGGTGAGCGGGAAAGCAAAGGGAGGCATTTACTTCGCAAAAGCCAATAAAGACTATCGTCTTTTGACGGCATTTGCAACAAAAGGAGCAGATACGCGGCCAATTTTTCATTCTAAGTACTCCTTTGATGTCAGCATATCGGCACTGAAAATATATTTTTACTAATCATCGCTTTCATTTCGTCACGGAATCGCTTGTCTTCCGTCGCCGTCTTTGTGTCATCCCCAAGTTCTTGCATAGCTTACTGGGTAAGCCACCATACTTTCATACTGCTGCACACATCTCCAGTTCCACAGGTGACCAGCGACAAGTCGCTCCCCCGTGTACGGCCACCCTCATTTTTTCCAAGTTTCTATTTTATGAAGCAAGAGACGGACGACCTTTCTAACAAAATCGCTTGCATAACTTGCCCTTCTACATTTCCCAACTCCGTTACCGTTTACCTTTCACTGTAACAAAATATAGCTCTGAACGGTAATTGTAACATAAAGCGCACTCAACTTTGTTATATGCTTCTCACCCCTGATGTAATACCCTTTATGGGGTCTTCAGGGTAATAAGGTGAAAATGAAATGAATTGACAGAGCAAAGCCAATTTTGCTGAAAACGCGAATAACGAACGTCAGTCTTGGCTGTACTGGACTGAAATACCGCTTATGCAAATTAGGTGTGAGGTACTATCCCACAAAGCAAAACACAATTGCTTAGCGCTTCTAATTCCGTAACGCGGAGAGCCATTCGTGTGTAACCAATTTGGAATAACACGTATATGGGTCGAGCATTTCGCTAACCAAGCAATCCACGTCAGGAGTAGTTAAATCAGTACCGGCCGCTGAAAACAACGAATTATGTAGTACCACCCAATGCCTGTTCCGATGCGAACCTATGCATTCTGCGTATCGTTGCGGGCATAATATAAATTTTAGCACCGCCACTATGGAGCTAAGACTTTCTCCTTTGATGTGGCGTTGTCCCCCCCCCATTTGGCTTCCTGCTCAGTTGCTGTTCAGCTTTAGCTAACAATGATGATTATTTAGTCTTGCGTGAATTTATGAATATACACTTAAACCTGCAGCTTCCGAGAGATCCAATATTTTTTTTCACCTCACCACAGAAACAATATCACCCCGCAGGATAAGGGCACCCTGCAATGGCAAGTAAAATCATTGCTGCCTTTACCAAAAGGTAACCAGGCATAATTTTCTCTGTAGAATGTCTCACCTCGGTTTTATCAGCCTACCAGATGAAAAGAAAATTTGTTTATCAAGGGCAGCAGTCATCTTCAGACATGTAAGGACACTGAGCAATCGTCTTGTTTCTTTCAGAGCTACTCGCTGCGGATAACTCCAGGTGCAATGGTCAAACGGTTGCTAGTATGACTTATCTATTCATAAGAACAAACATTTTGATGCTTCAGGTGTCCAATAAATTTGGACAAGGGGATGAATAATATGGAAAGGACTAAATTACCCATACTATAGAATAGCCGAAGTATGGCGTCTGTTGCACACTAAGGGCTCACAAAATGGTAGAATTTGCGAATTCTGCAAAGTGAATATTTTGGCTGAAAAATGATATTCCAAAAAGTTAGCACTGAAGGGAAATCTACCCCAGAGAGTCGTGAAGAAGTTTCCAGCACGCAACACGACACAACTGAAGTGTCATTATACTGTAAACCACGACTAACGTGCATCAATATAGGCGCCGGACAGAGGGCGAGAGGGAGCCCGCAACACCCAGCGCCCCCATTGCACATATGCGCAACATTGGCAAGCTGTAAAGTTCCTAGCTGGGGAACGCTTCTGATTTTCTAACAAGGGTGACGCATATTATTTGCCCCTTTTGGTTTTACAACGAAGTCAGAGATTGTACAGTAATCCTGCCAAACAGTGCAGGTCAATGGAGAAGGATTTATCCGGTCGAATTTGCGCATAGGAAGGCAGATAAAGGCGGGATAAGCCTGATGCCCAGAAGAAAAACGCTTCTACAGCCTGCCTGCGCGGAAAACGTTCTCGAGATCACCATGTTTTCCTTCAAAAGAAAACGTAATTTATATTGTTCAATCCACAAAATAGGAGGCTTTGTCCGCTAATATATCAGACGTTGCGGGATGTTTCCGCGCTAGGTTTTCCATCCATGTGAGTGGATTTGCGACTGCGGAACTACTAACTGGGCCACATGGGTTTTACACATGGGTCTTGTCAGAATGTGATGCTCCATACATGTAACAGTAAGAAATTCACATTTCTTTGTGCATAGCGAAACGTCGGCCGCTAAAAAGTGCCCGCTCCGCCAAGAAAACTTGGGGCTCCCAGGTATAGCCCAGTACGCCAGCTGTATATAAAAAACGCAATCTCCCCGAAGGGAACTATGCGGTGATTCAAAGCATGGGGGTTCCGTGTAGGTTCCACAGCGGAGCAGACACAACGGTTGTGTCTCGGAGCAGACTGAACGCCGCGCAGCGCGCGCACCTGCTTTCATACAGCTGGAGAAGAGAAGAGTGGAGGAGAGACGCGCATACGCAGTGCCGGTGTGGACGGCGCAACAACAAGGCAGGGACATAGCCCCGACTATGAGATGGCTCCTGGACCGACAGTGTCGCCGGTGTCTTCCTGGGCAGGCACGATACGAGCACGCTTCGACATTGTAGCCGGGGTCTTCCTGAGCCGGCACGAGAGGAGCCGAGCGGCGAGGAGGAGAGCGGCGGTATCACAGCGGGCGTGGAGAGGGGGACGAGAAGGAGAGGTGCGGACGCTGGACGCCGGTGGACGACGGAGAGCCGACTAATAGATGTTTTGCATCTAAAACACGCCCCCCCCCCCCAAAAAAAAAAAAGAAACTCTTCAGGAGAAGGGTATCACAAGAAATTCCTTTCGGCAATGCTGGGGGGGGGGCGGGGAGGGGGGGGGAACAGGTGGACACAGAACATGTAATAGGCGTGTTGGAATCAATTGCCGAATATTCATATTCCGGTATTTTTTTCTCTCCACGCCAGCGGGCAAGGCGTGATACCTTTCTTAGAAAGAAATAGTAGTATAAATAGTCACGGGAGAAAAAAATCGTTCCCTGAGGACACTCCGCACTGGTCGGCAGTGCTCGCAATGACAATGGACGGGATAAATAAAGTTTGTCCTCCTGGTTTCCTCCTCCTACCACTAGCGCGAAAGGTTAGTCATGCGTTATATATATCAAACTTTAATTGCGGACCGTCTTATCTCTATTTTTTGGCTTTTCAGGTTCCTTAGACAGCAATTTAATTCTTTTCTTTGCAAGAAGAAGCCGTGATTTTATGCTATCAAATAGCTCGCGAACCATTTCAGAACGATAACGCCTAGAAGTGGCTACCACATATGTGTTTATGTGTATTAATTAGGGCGACACAAGCACGTGATATATTAGACGAAGCAGAGTAGAACTACTGGGGGATAAACTACGCTGCTATAACTGTGTCTCGTGGCCCTCTTTGTTACGAAATTTAATGCGTACTTATGTGTATTTACCATATGCTAACCGGCCTAGTAGGGTGCTCTTACACCAAGGCAGCATGTAATCCGCTCGCTTAATGTGGGGTTTTCAAGACTTAGTAACCACGCTTCGTATCTGCGAAAAAGAAAGAGAAAAGAAGAATTCGCCGGAGAATGCAAAACCTTGAATACACGCGTCCCAGTGGCGTCAGGCTATAGTATACGCCTCGACAGGAAGGCGACAAAATTTTATTTGCGCCGGTTTAATTTGGAGCCGTCCCCTACTGCTATAAATTTATGCATGACTTTGTTGCACTATGTAGAAGATATACACGCAAAGGACGTTAAGACACACATTTTTCGCGAAGTTGCTTTAACGGGCGGTGATGGCGGTGTGCACGGCGGGACCTACCCAGAGTTGTGCGGGTCTGCCGAGGCTGGTGCTGCACTCGTCCGACGAACTTCGCTGTCCGGAGCCTATAAGGAACCTTATTTGGAAAAGAACTACAAACTCTGCTAAATGTCTCATCTAGGTTTATTTACTTGGCATGTTTTGATGTATAACGTTCACGCCGACCACTATTACAGCTGCTTTAAGTCCCACATATCCCTTTTGAGTTATACCTCGCCCAAATTTCGGCGTTATAAATGGTGCTTTGAAAGCGCTGTCATAATTAGGCAGAACATTGCTTGTTTTCGGCCCCGAGTGCTTATGATTGTTGCCGACGTGCTAAGTCGAAGCAATGTGCAAATGTGATGTGTGAAAACTCTAATTTGTTAAACAAACTTAAAGTAGAATTTAAAACGGCGTTATTGGATGGGGGCGGATACGCACGCACTGAGAATAAGTGAGATATTTTCTAATCAAATAAGACTAAACGCGGAAACAGAGTAATAAAATGAAACGTATAATATAAGATTCAAAGGTTAAAGCACATCCGCACATTCTTGCGAAAACACATTGTAGGCCCAAAAATCGCAGCGTTCGTGTGATAGCTGGTGCAAAAATAATGTTGCACCATCACATTTTATCATCACATACACCATCACATTTTATCATCACATTTTAGATAATAAAATGTGATTTCACTGGTGCGAACACGATGTGTTTTCTTTTTCGAACATTGTAAAACTCGAAATACTGGTATGGTTGACGTACGCGATCGTAATCCTTTTTTTTGTACTCGGTTTGCGTGTTGCAGTTCATGTATAAGTATTTTTATTACTGTACACTGTATGTACTACTGTCGTGCCGCCAAATTGATTTTATTGTATTGGATGGTTTTATATAGCTATGACTTATGAAAAAGGTCTATTTTTCAGTGCGTTTTTTTTGCATATACCCTCTGAGCGAACACGCCGTTCATTGCTGGACGGGGGCAAGGGCCCTGTCAAGCTACTTCTTGCAGCTTTTTTCCTTGCCCCTTCGATGTACCTTTTTCACGTCGATGTACCAATGAGCGAAATAAACTTTCGATTTCGAAACTTTCGATTGTCTTGAAGATAAGCTCGAAAAGCCCTCTTCATTGTTGAAAAGGCTAGAAGAAAGCAATTTCTAATGTTAATTAGCCTATACTATGCCACGTGGCAAGATGCCGCAAAATACGTGCCACCCCAGTAGCGAATATTAACCATGTAGACACTCTTGCAATACGTGTGTCCAAACGCAAGTGGCCATAAAATTGGAATATTGTTTATTTGATGAGAGTACGCGTAGTGGCTAGATGTGCCAAAAAATGCGTGAATTAACCCTGTCAATGTGGTTGGAAAACAAAGCTCTAAACGATTCCGACATCCACAACACACTAATCATGGATTTTATTCCACCATGGCATCTCCTCTCTGGTTCGTGTTACCTGTCTTTCACCGAACTTGACAAAACAGAACACCAAGAATTGAGATTCTGCAGAATTTCTTTTTACCCCAGGACAAGTACGGGTGTGCTGGTATGATTAGTGTCTCGTGGATGTCGTCTGAACCGTTTAGAGCTTTGCTTTACCACCGCAATCACAGCTTGGATTGGCGCGCATTGTTTTTTTTATTCACGGGAGTTTTCTTGTGACACCCATGGTCGCGAAAGAACCCTTGAGGAAGAGAGGTAAAAAGCTTTGCTTTCAAAAAGTGCAAACCAAGAAGGAAATATGAACCATGTTGGCACTTTCCCGAAACGCGTGTCCAACCACAAGTGCGCACAAAATAAGCAAAAGCGAGAAGTTCGCTTTGAAGATGACAAAAAAAAAATTTCAAAACGCAATACAATCGTCCTAAACAAATTATTTGTTTTAAAGCTAAATTCATATGGAAGAAATACGTGAAAGGCTATAGAAATTTGATTAATAATGCGCAGACTTGAACGCACAGCCAGAGAACATTCATTTAAGTAAGCGTAGTTGTCCACGAGCGGGTGATCCAAAACAGTATGAGCTCAAAAAACCGCTTCTCTGCATTAGGCTTCAAACGGTTGCGGTGCAGTAGCCGTTCCCCCCTCACAGCATCGCTAAAGCACGCCTGATCAAACTTATGTCAGCCCCGACCCCTTACACCTCCTTGTTTTTCACCCCTTACTCTTTGTCAATATTATCAGAATCAGGCAGTGACTTTGTACCTATTCCGTACTTAATGCCGTCTCCAACCTAGTCGGAGGTGCACCAGCAGAGTGATGTAATAATGGCCTCCTGTACTGAACCAATACGCTTTGTCCGTACGAATATTTGTTTTGGTATTGTATTGGCATTTAGGTATGTGATATTTTATTTAGCGCTTTAGTGACAAACATCTTTGAACCGATAAATGTGCATAAAACAAGCGCTTGAGTTAGTGGTGATTGCCGCCCCAGTGCAGCCATTATCTCAGGGCTGAGGGCGAGCAGTGTTCCTTCCTTTTTATTCAGGCAGTGCTAGCAGGTTTAGGGTTGTTGTAAATACTTTTGTGGTAAGAGTAAGTATGTATTTCTGGTTTAATATATTCGAAATGTTTTATTGGAAGACCATTTATTCTAAAAGCTTTTTTTCATTCCAAGAGGCGCATTAAGGTTTTGCAAAAAACTAATTTACAAACGAAAGAGCCGCAAAAACATTTTGTGTTTTTACCTGTAAAATAAAAATATAGCGAAAAATAGTAAAATATCCTTAGAAATAGTTAGTGATTACCGAAAGCTTTATGGTCACTTTGCTGCAATATAAGTTCTAATATACTCAAAAACAATTATTTATCAATCCATCAGCTGCCATTATATTGCGCTGTAGTGTTGTGTTTCTGCTGTCACGCAGAGCCATTGTTTACAAATTCATTCTAACTTGGGGATTCCAGCTAAATTTACTGGATGTTCACAGTTGATGCTACCGTGTATCATTAAGAAAGGACAAAATGTTCACATTTAACGCTCCCGTGTATTATAAAGCAAAAAAAAGTGCTATCCCTCACAATGTTAGTTGGGAGAATGAATGGGGTTCACGAGTCGCAATGGACAAATTGACGAGCAATTGATCGACACGTTCGGCCCTTTTCCCGATTCAGATGATCTAGAAGTTACGCTGTTTTCACTTTTATATACCAAATTCCCCTTAACTGAGGTAGTTAACCTTATTTTGTGAGATGGAACACTTCCCAAACGTATATCACAAATTATCGACCAAAATCAATATTAACATTTTTTTCCGAGGCATTTGAAATGTTCATATTTTATATTCTACCAAGGTAACTCTTCAAATGTATATTGCGTCACTATTTTCAATACAGTGTTTGCTATCGCGACTCAATACTAAATCAAAAAGCAAATTTCTTACAAAAAAGAATCCCGCAGTCTCTTAAAACAAAAGATTGTACGGAGATTTTCTCAAAACGCTTGAATATTTAGTCAATACATTCTACTGAATAAATTGCATTCTTTCAGAATATAAGGCTGCGCCCCCAACTTAAGAATGATTGGCAAATAGTAAGTTTGTATAGTGAATATGGAAGCGCTGCAGGCAGGTTTCATTTACCTTAACTTCGGAAATTTTTGTCGACAAAACTTATAGCAGAATGTACAGAATACCAGCGGAACAAAATTCGTCGGGCCATTATATTACCTGAAGGAATCATGCTGTTTGACTCGGTTGCTGTCATGCGCCAGCGAGGGGCGGCCCTGCACAACATTTTGTTGCTTCTCTCCTTTACCAATGCATAAGAAACACGGAGTTTGATTTGAAGTGATAATTCTTTCTCTCGTCAGCACGTAAATGTACCCAAAAAGTTTGGGACGGAAAAAAATTATGCCAATCCACCTTGTGAACTACACCACTTATTTCTTGAAAAAGATATCCTTGTTAAGGTTTAATCATGCATGATGCATGAACGGTGGTTGGTTGAGTTGTATTGCTTTAGCACTTGAGTGGAAACTTTTTTTTTTATAAAATTAAACGAAAATCAAACACGGTGTTAGATGATCTTACTTCCCCGTTTCTGCCGCCGGCGATGGAGGCGACGAGATCGGTGGCAGGACGGTGAGGAAATACTTCTATTCAGAATTCCGAACGGCCCAGAGGTCGGCGCAGGGAAGTGGTTACTTCTTCACTGGAGCCCATATGCAGTCCGCGCAGCCTGTGCTCTGTCCATCAGTTGAAGCTGGGTCGGCAGAGAGGGGCTGGACAGCAGCATCTACAAATGTTGTTGTTGGGTAGTTGACAGAAAGAGGGGAGGGTGCTCAAGGCTAAAGTAGCAAACTCCGATTATGTGGAGGACTGCTCCTACTTCTCACCAAAATTTACATTCTGCGTTGTAGCAATTTGGGTGCTATAAGTGAAGACGTGTCAGGTGTGGGAAGAAGTCGGATTTTATGAGCCGTAGTATGGATTGTAGTTCTATGGAAATGCAGGATAAGGCGAAGGTAGGGTCTGTCTCTGAAAGCGATAATGCTGGGTTATGTCACTGAACGTGAGAAACGGATGACTGTCCTCGTGTAGCTATGTAGCACTGGGGGTAAAAGCGCGGGCTTGTTGGTGGGCGTATTCGTTGCCCTCAATATAAGCGTGAGCGGGTGCCCAGATGAACAGAATGGAACTGTTTGGGGAATGGTTTTTTACCTCATGCAGTTCAAGTCGGGACACCCAACCCGACTGGCAATTCCGGTAGGCTTGTTAAGCTTCCTTCCGAACTGCCTGACTACCTTCCGAACCCCTGGTTGAGTGAGAACCAAGGCGATGGCTGCCTCTTCTGCGGCCGTCATGTCGTTGGTATTGAGTGAGGTTGGATCTGGAGGTAGCCACGATGATGGCGTATTGCTGCCCTGAGATGTTGGGAAACGTCTGTGTAGATTACTGCGTGATCCCCACCGAGGGTGGTGCTGAGCGCTTGTTTCCGTGCTTGCCGGCTACCCTCGTCGTGTGAGGGGTTCATACTTCTAAGCTAAGGGAGCATCTTTAGTTCTTTCAAAGGGAGCATCTTTAGCAAAGGGAGCATGTTTAGCCAAGAGTCCGGGAGTACATCAAGCGGACTGACAGTCTGTGCTGCCCAGACAATGTGATGAAGGGTAGCGGCAGCGGCAGAACTGCGGCACCGACTCGCAGCAGTTCTGCTCAATCGGAGCTTCTGGTTAGAAAGATGGCCCTCTATCAGCTCTTCCACCGTATTGTGGAGCCCCATGCTAAGCAGCCTCTCTGTGGACGCACTCATTTGAAGACCAATGGCATACTCAACCGCCTTTCTACTCATTTAAAGGATCTTTATGTCCTTCTTGGTGAGAAGAAGACGGGGGTTCACGTAAGGAATTCTTGAGAGGGCAAGAGCTTCAAATAATCGAACGGTATCGGATCCCTTGAGCCCTCGCTTCTTGATGGCGACTCACCTGGTCATGTGTATCATTTGATTGATTGTGCGTTTGAGGCGCGGCAAGGATACGTCACTCTTTGTGTTGGCTTGGAAATGTAGGCCCACGATGTTCATGCAGGGGCTTGGAGTGATGGCCTGGCCATCAAGGAGTACTTGATGGTGTTGTATGATGTGTCGTTTGGCGGGAGGGCGTACTACAAGGAGCTATAAATTTTTACGTGAACATTGGAGGCCAAAGGCTTTAGCCATTGGTGTACTAGAAGTCAGATGCTATGCGTTGGTGTGAGCTTCCTTTAATTTTTGTAACGCTGAGCACATACGCAAGGCGCGCACCGGTCTGCTATACGTGCCGTGGGCAGACCGCACAGCGGCGCTAGAGGTCGCGTGACGCTATAAAGTAGAATTCAGTGATAATACAAGGGGGTAAATCCGTAGATGTGCTTAGTGAGTGCACCCCCTGTCTTCTCCGCTTCCGCGTGGGCTCGTAGGTAAATCGGTAAGGCAACGGGCTATCACCGCTCCATTAGTTTATCAGTGCCAGGTTTGATTTCTGGCGGTGCCATTAAATTCTTTTATTTGATCGCGGTAGTTTTTATTTGACACCAACGGTCACGAAAGACCCCTTGGGGAGTAGAGGTAAAAGGCTTTACCTTAAAAGGTTCCACATAAATGGCAAACAGAACAGGAGATGCTGCACATCCTTGTCGCATTGAAGACAGCACAAAAATACTTCCCGTGACATTTTCCTTGATTATCAGTCGCGTGTAGCAGTGATAGTACGCCATACGCACTCCCTGTGTGATCACATCAGCAACATTTTTATGCTCCAAAATACAAAAAGAATCTCATGGCACACTCGGTCGCACGCTTTCTCGAAATCAATCTGAAGCATAGCGACCCTTTTAAAAACGTATCACAACACTCCAGCACACTGCGCTCTAGCAGCCAGCAGCAACACTCCAGCATCCAGCAGCAACACTCCAGCCTCCAGACACGACGACCAGGTAGTGAAACGCTTCTATGAAGATGTGGAATCGGCAATGGCTAAAGCAAAAACCCAGTATACCGTAATTACAGGGGACTTCAATGCCAAAGTAGGCAATAATCAGGAGACAAGGCTGTTGGGAACTATGATCTGGGCTGTAAAAATAGCAGCGGGGACCTACTAGTCGAGTTCGCAGAACGAAATAACCTACGTAGAAAGAATACCTTCTTCTTCAAACGGGAGAGCCGTAAGCGGACGCGGAGGAGCCCGAATGGGGAGAACAAAACTGAAATAGACTTCATATAATGCGATAACCCTGGCGTCATGAAGGATGTGTGAGTACTCTTAATAGGTAAGCTGTAGTGACCACCGCAAGGAAAGATCTCAAATTAATTTAGATTTAGGGAGGGACCGTAACAAGTTAGTACAAAAGAAGCGAAGTAATGAGCTAACAGTAATACGTAAATTAGAAGAATTGCGGTTCGCGCTGCAGAACCGATATTCAGCTTCCTCCGAGGAAGCAGAGTTTACCACACATGCAGCCAGCCTCAAATTTACACGCATTAGTAGGAAGTATTCAGAAGACGTCGGGGGCACGATGTCACGATGGGTTACTGGTAAACTTTCTGAGGAGACGAAATATGTAATTAGTAAACTGCAAACCATGACAATCTGCCACTCCAGCTGACAGAATAGAACTAGCGGAGCTTTCGAATCAAGCGTAAGACAGCCAATATACGGAAGTATAATATGGAGAGAATCGAATACGCTGTGAAGAACGGAGGTAGCCTGAAAGCCTGGCGTGCGGAAAGATCAGATGTATGCACCTAAAGACAAGCAAGGAAATGTCATCACAATTAGGGATAAAATAATCACAGTAGCCGAGGAGTTCTGAAGGGATCTGTATAGTAACTGGGACATCCAGGATAGTGCTGAACGAGAATGTAGTTCAGAAGAGATAGGCATCCAACCAGTAACGACCGAAGAAGTAAGGAAGGCTTTGAAAGAAATGAAAGGGGCGAAGCACCTGGTGAGGATCAGATAACAGCAGACCTCTTTGAGGATGGCGGAGAAATTGTATTTGAAAAACTGGCAAAACTGTATACGCAATGCATAATTACCTCAAGTGTACCGGAATCTTGGAAGAACGCGAACATCATCCTAATCCATAAGAAAGGTGACATGAATAACTTGAAAAACAGGCCGCTCAGCTTACTGTCAGTAGTCTACAAGGTACTTGCAAAAGTAACCGCTAAGAGCGTTTCTGCAACCTTAGATTTATGTCAACCTAAAGAACAAAAATAAGCAGGCTTACGTAAGGGCTATTAAACAATGGACCATATTCAGACGATCAATCAGGTGATAGAAAAGTGCTCTCAGTATACTGAACCCCTATATATAGTATTCAAAGATTATGAGAAAGCATTTGACTCGGTTAAAAGCCTCAGCAGTCATTCAGGCATTACGGAACCAGAGGGTAGATCAGCATTATGTAAGAATACATTGGATATCTACAATGGGTCCACAGCTACCATCATCCTCCATAAGGAGAGCAGTAAAATACATATAGGGAAGGACGTCCGACTAGGAGAGAAAATCTCTCGAATGTTATTCACAGCTTGTTTACAAGAAGCACGCAGAACGTTGTATTGAGAACAGGTGGGAGTATGGATTAATGCAGAATAACTCAGTAACCTCAGATTCGCTGATGACGTGGCCTTTCTAAGTAACTCGGCGGACGAATTGCAAAGCATGCTTTCTGAACTGGACAGACAGAGTGGAACTGTGGGCCTGAAAATTAATATGCAGAAAACCTAATTAATGATCAATAAAATTGGGAGACCAAAGAGGTTTGAGATCGGAGGTGAGGCAGCGAAAGTGGTAAGCGCATATATCTACTTAGGCTAAGTTGGGACCCCGGATCCCAACCATCAGGCAGATATAATTAGAAGAATAAGTACAGTGCATACAGCAGATATTCCCAGATAATTAATGGCAGCCTACCATTGTCCCTGAAGAAGAAAGTGTATGACAGCTGCATCTTACCGGTACCCACCTATGTGGCAGAAACTTGGAGGCTCATAAGAGGGTTCAACCTAAATTGAGAACGACTCCGCGGGAAATGGAGCGGGAGGTGATAGGTGTGGTATTAAGGGACAAGAAGTGAGCAGAATGGGTCAAGGAACAAACGCGTGTTAAGGACGTATTTGTAAAAATTAGGAAGAAGTACCAGACATGGGCCGGGCATAAATTGCCAAGGCAAAATAATTGTTGGTCATGAAGGGTAACAGAGTGGATCCCTAGAGAAGGCAACTGTTGCAGAGGGCGGAAGAAAGTTAGATGGGCCTATGATATCAATAAATTTGCGGGGATAAATTGGTCACTGTTAGCAATGGACCGAGGTAATTAGAGTTTAATGGGAGAGGCCTTTGACATTCAGTTGGCGTAGATAGGCTGGTGATGATGAGGATGATGAGGATGATGATAATTAAATCTCACAGCTGCAGGCCCGGCTACTTCTTAACAACAGTGTGAAGGGGGTTCGTGTCTGAGGCGTATGCTGAGAAATTTGGATATCGGTTCTAGGACACATCCACGGTTACCAGAACGGAGTCGAGCAGTGATGCAAGAGGCTCCTCTTGCACCTACTCGTGGGAACCGTGTACTGCCCAGCGTCACGCTGTGGAGAATTTTAGACTCACAACACTCATTTAAGGTGTGCTCTGCTTCATCAAAAGGGTAAGCTTAGGTGCTAACGACATACAAGTGGTTATGTAGAAGTCTACGCCATTCGTTTCTTTTACGCACACTAACAGATCCGTAAAAAATGAAATAAAACTGAACCACGGAGCAACATGGAACGTTTAGAGGCCAAAAAAATAAGTACTTGAGGCGCAAAGTGTCATAACCTCTGCCAACCGCCACTGGTTCAAGAACAGGCAGTTTTTAATGCTTACAGACAGCTATGGTGGCCGAAAAACTCCAGTACCGAACGATAGCTAAAAACGCGAGTGACGCTTGAGGTCATCAAGAACACAACGGTCACCTAAGCGATGGCCTTATACAGCAAATTATCGCCCTACGTGTGGAGTATAGGCCTTTTTTTAAATAACCTTAATATATACAGGCATATGGTGTCAATAAAACGGAAAAGAAAGGTACTATTGATAAATATTTTTCTTAAAATAAAGTAAATATTCATGTGATTGTGGAGTCGCTAACTACTCCTCCTGAATGATTAAAAGCAAAGCCATTTTTTTCATACATGCACTTTGGTATGAAATCCCACCGCGCCCCTGTAATCCACAAACCTTCCAACAATGGGTTAGAGATTTTTACCTTATCAATTTTTCAGATGTGGAGCTTTTCAGTATGAATACGTTTTTAAAAATCTATGGCACGTCGTTGCCTAGGTTCCTGGTTGATGTTTCCTAATCACAACGTTTCTCACCTGAATTGATTAGTTTAGTTTGGTTGTGAATAAAAAGTGTGCTCCCGTGACGTCAGTCGGTTCGATCCAAGTTTGAGTAAAATCAGTGTCGCTCAGATCTACACCAATTAAGGCTCAGGTCACATTTTCTCGCAGACCTCGCCTCCCTCAGTCTAACGTTGCAGCAGTATCACGTGGAGTAAGTGTCATGTAGCCTCGCGAGTGCTCACACCAACCGAGCTGCACCAGATATACGACTGATTCAGTCTCTCTAGGGCTCCAACTCAACTTGTCTCATTAAAACTCTCATATTCAAACTCGCCCACTCACACAGGACCTCACACTTAATTCAGATAAAGATCATGTCGTCCTACTAGGTCCTCGTGTTCTCAGACTAAAACCCACGCGCCAGTTTGCACCGAAATAATATTGAGCTGCTGAACCCGTGAGTGATTCTTCCGATCTTTGATTTACTATCTCTGGCACAAACCAAAAAGGCTTTGTGCCGAACACACTGAATATTCCGTGCATGGTACCACAATGCCGGTCAATTTGCGCGTTAATTTCGTCACTTGTGAATTTTATTCCCGAACGTTCAAGCACTGTCACTCGCAGAAGATTCACGCCCCACAAGAGCAAGGGGTGTAGCACGTGATTTCCTTGAAAAGACGCTTCCAAGAAAGTTGTTCTGTAACACCCACACACTGCACACAGTACTGTGCGAACACCTTCGCATGTCCACCTACCTGTCGCAGTACTAAACACAAGTTTACTAAACACCATGACCAGTGAGGAGCCTGTAGAAGTTCCTCTGGCGAGATTTCAGAGACGATTAAGTGATCCGTCGACCAGCCGTAGCCACTTTTGAGTGTCCGGTTCACAGGTTGCTGCTGCTTTTTGTAGGCGTTTTTAAACGCCCCCTAGAAGCCTCCAGAGCAAGCTTCCACGTCACCATGAAATGGGTAAGGTATTCTCGCCGAGTAGTTCCAGTCGAGCATTACCGTGACCACTGCCGAGCTTGTCGAATTTCCTGCGGCGAGATTTCAGAGACAATTAGGGGATCTTTTGGCCAGCCGTAGCCACTTTCGAGTGTCCGGTTTACGGGCTGATGCTCTTTTTGTAGGCAAGTTGAAACGCCCGCGAGGAGCTTTTAGCGCGAGCTTTCGCATCTCGTTGAATTGGGTGCGGGTATTCACACCAAGTCGTTCCAGTTGAGCGCTACCATGACTGGTGAGGAGCTTGTAGAAATTCCTGCGCGAGGTTTCAGAGACGATTAGGCGACCCGTCGACCAGCAGTAACAACTTTCAGGTGTCAGGTTCACGGGTTGCTGCTCCTTTTGTAGGCATTTTGAAACGCCCCGAGCAGCCTCCTGCGCAAGCTTTCACGTCAAATTGTATCGAATGAGGGTATCCATGCCGCGTGGTTACAGTTCAGTGCTACCGTGACCGGTGACGAGCTTGCAGAAATTCCTGCAGCGATATTTCAGAGACAATTAGGTGATCCGTCGACCAGCCGTAGCCACTTTTGAGTGTCCGGTTCAGGTGTTGATACTCCCTTTTTTTAGGCGTGTTGAAACGCCCCCAGCAGCCTCCAGCGCAAGCTTCCACGTCGCGTTGAATCGGGTGAGAGTATTCACGGCGAGTGGTTTCTGTTGAGCGCTACCATGACCAGTGACGAGATTGTAGAAATTCCTGTGGGGACATTTCAGAGACGATTAGGCGATCCGTCGACCAGCCGTCGCCACTGCCGAGTGTCCAGTTCAGGGGTTGCTGCCCCTTTTTTAAGCGTTTTGAAACGCTCCCGAGTATCATCCAGCACAAGCTTTCATGTCACGATGAATCGGGTGCGGGTATTCACGCCGAGTGGTTCCAGTTCAGCGCTACCGTGACCAGTGACGAGCTTGTAGAAATTCCTGCGGCGAGATTTCAGAGACGATTAGCCGATCCGTCGATCAGCCGTAGCGACTTTGTGTGTCTGGTTCACGGGTAGATACTCCTTTTGTAGTCGTTTTGAAACGTACCCAAGCAGCCTCTAGCGCAAGCTTCCACATCACGTTGAATCGGGTCAGGGTATTCACGCCGTGTGGTTCCAGTTGACCGCTAGCGTGACAAGTGACGAGCTTGTTGAAATTTTGTTGTGAGATTGCACACACGATTAGGCGATCCGTCGACCAGCCGTAGCCAATTTTGAGTGTCTGGTTCACGTGTTGATGCTCCCTGTTTTAGGCGTGTTGAAACGCCCCTGAGCAGCCTCTAGTGCAAGCTTCCCCATCGCGTTGAATCTGGTGAGAGTAATCACGCCGACTGGTCTAGTTGAGCGCTACTGTGACCTGTGACGAGGTTGCAGAAACTGCTGGCACAAGATTTTAGAGACGATTAGGCGATCCGTCAAACAACCGTAGCCGTAGTAGAGTGTCCGGTTCACGGGTTAATGCTCCCTTTTATAGGCCTGTTGAAACGCCCCCGAGCAGACTCCAGCGCAAGCTTCCACATCACGCTGAATCAGGTGAGGGTATCCACGCCAAGTGGTTCCAGTTGACCACTACCGCGACGAGTGACGAGCTTGTTGAAATTTCTCCGTTAGATTGCACACACGATTAGGCGATCCGTCGGCTAGCCGTAGCCACTTTTAAGTGTCCGGTTCACGGGTAGCTGCTCTTTTTGGCAGAAATTTTGAAACGCCCCAGAGATGCCTTAAGCGGAAGCTTCCATATCACGTTAAAATGGGTAAGGCATTCATGCCCAGTGGTTCCAGTTGAGCGCGGCCGTGACCAATGAAAAGCTTGTCGAAATTCCTGCTGCGAGATTTCAGAGAAGATTACGCGATCCGTCGACCAGCCGTAGCCGCGTTTGAGGTTATGGTTCACGTGTTGATGCTCCTTTTTTTAGGCCTGTTGAAACACCCCCCAGCTGCCTCCAGCGCAAGCTTCAACGTCACGTTGAATCGGATGGGGGTATTCACGCCGAGTGGGTCTAGTTGACCGCTACCGCCACAAGTGACGAGCTTGTTGAAATTCCTGCGGCGAGATTGCACACACGAGTATTCGATCTGTCGACCAGCCATAGCCACTTTTTGTGTCCTGTTCACGTGTTGATGCTCCCTTTTTTAGGCTTGTTGAAGCGCCCCCGAGCAGCCTCTGTGCAAGCTTCCAAATCGCATTGCGGCTCTTCAAGTTTATTTATTTATTTTTGTATTTATTTTTTTATTCATTTGCTAATTTACTTATTTATTTTTTATTTGATGCCTGCTTGCCTTTGTATTCATGCAGATACATAACACTAAGCATCAAATATGAGACGAAAATACAACATATTTCTACAAAGCTCGGTGCAAATCATCATTATAAAAAGTGGATGCAATCATAAGTATAAAGTAATTACTTTCTCGTTGTGATCTCAGATAAAATGAATCGCGCAAGGCGTCACCTTTAAGGAGATTTAATAATTTGCTTTAAGCTTGCGGTCCTACTTTGGGATATGTAGAATGGCGCATGGATACTTCTCCCCTTCTATTCCAGTTTTCTAATGATACATAATTACGAAAAAATTATAACCTGAGGTTTCGTCGCTGATCCTTCCCGTCTTAACACTTAAGCTTACTTTTACTTTCCCTCCTGCTAAATGGCTAGTGCCAATTACCTAATATAAATCGCACTGCCCTATTCTGTTTGTTTTCGAGCATATAAACCAGCTCATTGGTGTAGGGATCCAAGAAACCTCATGTGGTCTTTAACATTGAGCGCACATGAGCAAAATACGGTTTTTTTTTAATTAGATGGAGGTTCGCTGGGAATTTTTATCTCAGAAAGCCAAAAACACGTGAAGCCATAACTGTTATGTTGTGAACGTACCTATTTGACCTCTAATCACTTGTTAAACTCCCAGTGATTTATATCCCCGACCGTTCAAAAATCACTGTAATTTGCGGTATACGTTTTTCTTGTAAAGGTGACGTTAACACACTTGTTAACATTCAACAACTTTTCTGAATCAGCACACCAGGATGTTATTAAATTTTATTCATGCGGCAGGTATTCGGAATCAAGTTCATTCGCTATAGTCCTGTAAACTCATTCGCGAAGACTTTGAACAAGTATTTCAGGCCGATAGCAATAGCATTTATATATAACAAAAACAAAAAGAGGGCCCGCAACTGAGCCTTGAGGAATTCCTGAGGTGACGGCAACATATCCTGACGAGAAACCATTGTGAGCGACCGATTGATGTCTTAGAGTGATATACTCGGCGATCCACGCAATAACCGATTCATTCAGTTCACAGCTCGCAATGTACTAACAAGAAGGTGATATGGAACACTATCAAATGATTTTAAGCAGTGCCAGAAAATACAGTCAACTACTTTAAGGTTATATATTGTTAGAGCCAAATCGTGCGTGAACTCAACAAGCTGCGTTGAGCTAGAAAAACCTGACCAAAATCCGTGTTTGCAAGGATGCTGGTGATTAGGTTTAACCAAATAAGTCATATCCAAAGTGTTCCTAAGCTCACCTTCAAACACAGCAACTAAATTAACATCCAGGCTTCGTCATTCACAAGGCTCTGTTATTATGGCAAATTTAAAATAATACTTGTTCTACATAGAGAGTCACAAAATCCCATGAAGTAACATAGTGCAGGGCACGAAGTTGAGCCTACCAATCCACGAGGTTAGCCTCTTCTACGTACATCACAAAGAAAAATATGCAACACTGTTTTTCGCAGTAATATTGTAAGAAGAATAGCCGCACACTTTGCGCGCCCTTGCCTTTCTTTGGTGGGGAGTCCTTGACATGGCGCCGGGTTGAGCTCCTGCGTGGTTGCGGCTTGCTTGATGGCCTTTAAGGTCAGTTATTTCGGTGAACCACCACCATCTCGGGTTGGATATCTCTGCCGGGTCGATTTCTACAACGGGCTCGATTTCTTCAGGGGGCGAATAGACTCGAGCTGATGTATCGACGATGCCGACAGGCGAGGCGTGGGTAGCGGCTATGACTGGCGAAACGTAGCTCACCCGTCAGTGCGGCACAGACTTCTTGTGGCATAAAATGGCATTCCGATAGCTAAAAGGCTCCCTGGCAATGTCCAGTGAATTCTTGCACCTTGCCCGTGCACCTGGAACACTCATTACTATTTTACAAACGAAGTTCGTTCATTTAAAACGTTTAAATACTGAGCGGATGATAAACGCGCCTGCGTCATTCGGCTCCCTAACGGCTCTTTATTCATCAAGGGAAAACCAGTGCTACACCGTCGTGTCTCCTTCCAAACACGTCTGTGCATGAATTCTCCGCGCGCAGGCGCCTGCCCTTCTTCGGCTGTACGAGGCTTACCGAAAGAATGACGTATAACCTGAGACCTTACGTAGGCTGGTCTCCTTTTTGAACACCGGTTGTCAAACATTCTGCGGCCGTTCGCTTGCCGTAATTCGGCCGAGGACCGCTAAGCGAATACAAAACGCACATTCCGGGCCGTTCATCGCCTGGTCTCCTTCATAACACGGGTTGCCCGAAGAAAACGAATACTTTTCCGCCCGACGCAAGGTTCACCATTGAAAGAGCGGATGCGCGGCAACCACACTCCAGCTGATTTCCTTTCAAACTCCTACTGCAACAAGAATACGCATATTCTGTGGCCGGTCACATGCCATGCTTCGGCTGAACACCGCTTCTGGAAAGAAAAAAATTCCCTCGCACTTCCCCGAGGGGGAGAGTGTGTAAGTGCGAATGCACGGTTGTTGATTGTGCGATTACGGTGGATATCGTGATCTTAATGAGTAGTCGAGAGATCACACACACGCACACAACTACAAAGAAAGATATTTCACTCGTTATTGCTGGTACCGTTGCCCGGTCCGCCATCATCGTTATCGAGATGCAGGACCAGCGACCGCTCTCGACGACGGCGCGCGCTCGACTAATACCCTCCCGCGCCACGCGGCCGCTACACGAGCGCCCTCACGCGTCGGAATGCGGAGCGCCCGCTACGCGAGCGAGAGCTCTCCCGCCCGAAGCGGAGAGGCGCCCAACACCCGCAGTCACTGAGCGGAGAGAGGAGGAGGAGAGTAGCGCCCGCCGTTACGGCGAGGGCTACACGAGCGCCCTCACGCTTCGGAATGCGGAGCGCCCGCTACGCGAGAGCTCGCCCCGCCCGAGTGGAGAGGAGGTGCCCAACACCCGCAGTCACTGAGCGGAGAGGGGAGGAGGAGAGTAGCGCGCGCCCATCTCCCCCCGTTGCTAGGGAAGACGAGGAGCGCGCGCACCCGCAGCTGTTGCTATGCGGACGACGGCGGCGGACGATTCAGGCTCGCTTAAGAAGTGCATTCGCACTTAAAAAACGGATGTTCATAAGCCGTACTTCGGCCGTTACTGTTCGCATCATCGGCAGCCGAAAGTTAACTGAATATCTGGCAGCCGGATAGCTGCTGTTGTACGTCTGTAAACGGGCGACCGGAGAAATACCTACCACTGGTTTCCGAATGTTGGCCGTTCATGGTATGATCACTGCCTGCCAGAACCTGAATGCTGGCAGGACATGCCAGAAAGCGGCCATAGATAGGCCGGTCGTAAGACACACTTTCTGGCCGCCTAAGTAATGACCGCAAGTGTACCGGTATATTGAAAGAATGCAAACAACCCCCTAATACATAAGACAGATAAAACGAAGGACTAGAAAAATTACAGGCCGATCAGCCTAATGTCAGTCATTGACAGGGTACTTACAAGGATTTTCTGCCGCCTTAGAGTTCAGTCAACCTAATTAGGCCAACATAATTTCTGCCACCTTAGTTTTCAGTCAACCTAATGAAAAAGCATTGTTTCGTAAAGGCTATTCTACAATATATCATATTCACACGATAAATGAGGTGATAGAAAATTCACGGAGCGTTTGAGTTCTTCGGAACCGCAGCAGTCATTGGGGGATGGCGGAATCAGGGTGTAGTCGAGCATTACGTGAGAATACTAACGGATAGCTACAGTGTGTCACAGCTTCCTGTATCTTCCACAAGGAGAGCAGCAAAATACTGAGGAGTAAGGGCGTCAGATGAGCAGACAAAATCTCTCCAACGTTATTCACGGCATCTTTAGTAGAGGTATTCAGAACATTGGGTAGGGAACCGGTGGGCGTAAGGGTTAATGGAGAATACCTCAGTAACCTCAGATTGGCGTATGACGCTGCCTTGCTAAGTAACTCGGGGGACAAATTTCAACGCATGCATACTGCACTGGACAAGCTGAGTCTAACCGTGGGCCTGAAAATAATACGCAGAGAGCTAAAGTAATCCTCATTAACCTCGGGAGAGCACGAAAGTTTGAGATATGTGGCGAAGCAGTAGTAGTGGTAAGCGAGCATATCTACTTATGCCAAGTAGTGACCGCGGATCCCAACCATGAGGAAGAGATAATAAAAAGAATACGAATGTGGTGGACTGCATTATGTAGGTGTTCTCAGACAATAATAGCAGCCTACCATTCTCCTTGATGAAGAAAGGGTATGAAAGCTGCATATTACTCGTACTCACCTACGGGGCAAGATCTTGGGGGATCACCAAAAGGGTTGAACCTAAATTGGAGTCGACGGAGCGAGTAGTCACACAGAAGATGATAGGCGTAACATTAAGGGACAAGAGAGCACAGTGGTTCAGGAACAAACACGCGTTATGGACATATTAGTAGAAATTATGAAGAAATGGGCATGGTCAGGGGATGTAATGCGAAGGCAAGATAACTGTTGGTCATTAAGGGTAGCACAGTGGGTCCGTAGAGAAGGAAAGCGTGGCAGGGGTGGCAGAAGGTTGATGGGCAGTTGAGATCAAGAAGTCTGCGGGAATAAATTGGTCGCAGTTAGCACAGGCTCGGCATAATTAGAGTTCGATGGAAGAGGCGCTTGCCCTGCAGTGTTCGTAGATATGACGATCACGATGCTGACGATGACAACGACGTCGATGATAATGATGATGATGTTCTCGTCGGCACCAGTGCTAACTACAGACGTTGACCATGTACCTTGTCCGTGTAGGGAAAAGCGCGACTGTTGGTGGCACTGGAATCGGTTCCTGCCGCAAGCAATCACGCGTCTTCTTTCCCGTGCAGCTGTAAGGGATAGTGCGGCGTTTTGCCACCGCTTCGAAGCGGCGATGTTACGAGGAAAACGGCTCATGGTGGCGTGGTTGCTAAGGCAATGTGCGTTCCTAGCGAGAAACACGTGGAGATGCGAAACGGCAAACCGACGAGCTCGGTGGCTGTGGTCTGGTAAAGGGTGAAACAACTTGCCATGCTTACGTAACCAGGTCCTCGAGCTGCAGCGTAAAACGACATCAGATAACAACGAGGTAGCCACGACCGCGGTGATACAATCAGAGGATCCAGCGGATGTGGCCGCGAAACCTGGTTAATGAAATGTGGCGACCTCCATTGTCTCCTCAGCAGGAGCGGCCAACGTGCGTAAAGGCAGGGAGGAAACCATAACGAAAATCACGTGAACATACGGGGAACCAGTGCAGGTTAACAAGAAGTTACGACGGTTGACAATAACCCAGCTCCTCTGCCGAAAGAAGACCCTAGAAACACTGGCGTTTTGAAGGGCTCGTGGAGCTCAACATGGCTGCCTTCAACGTGTCCTAAGGATTCTCCTCTAGTGGGTTGCCGAGAACGTCCGGAACTTCAACTGCGACATGAATAACCAATGACACCTGTAAGTAGCTGAAGCGCGTCGCTTACAACGTGATGTGTCTCACTCGGAAATTTGCCTTGTGTTGGAAGAACAACACGTCAGGGTGCCTCACACTGAAGGCTGGGAAGCGGCAAGCGAGAGAGGACATGTGGGGTGCCGGGGCGTATGGCGCCAAATTATTGCTGGTGTTAAGGGTAGGGTTAATTGGGGCCCCTAGAATTGGCTGCGATGTCCGGGTCACCAAAAGGCGCCATTTTCGCAGGAGAAACGCCGCACGACATAAATGAATGCTTCCGCGCAGTAAGCACAAAGAGGACTAATATAACCACGTTTTTCACTCTTGGTTGAATACTAGCGCTGCTTAGAGCAGGCACTAAAGCTTATAAGGCCCGAAATACTTTCTTTTCCCTGTTACAGGTGGTAACTGTCCTAGGCAATATTCTCCTTTCTGCTTTTCGTCCACCAGCATTCTAATCTTCTTTTCGTCCCCTCGACAGCCTTGAAGTTAACTTCCTCTCTGATACCCTTAAATCCTAGGGCTTCTGAAAGCCCAATATTCCGTTCATGTAGATTTGGATGGATACCCTCACATTCTAACACTATGTGCCGCATAGTTTCTGTTTCTTTTCCGCAGACCACACATACCCCATCATTTTGTGAATACTTCCTCACAAAACTCTTATTTCGCAGGCAACCTGCTCTAGCCTCAACTAGAGTTCCTGTATATCGCGTAGCGCAAGAGTTGCGCGTCTTATTGAAACCTGCCGCGGGTTCCAGTTCGACAGAAAGCCCGCTTTCAGTGCAGCGCACAAGACCCCGTATTCAGTCAGTTCTGCTCAACTGTGCATAGGCGGTTGTGAAAATAGGGTTCGGTCGGCACCAGAATTCCGGGACGCTCGCCGCCGAGTCTGTACACAAAGCAGCCGCGTCGGGGGATTGCCTCGAAAGCACGTCATCCCTATTTCGTATTTGCCGCGCTTTCGAGGAGCTTTTTCAAAGAAAGTGCTACGAGTTGTGCCGCGCCTCCGCCAGATGGCGCCACGGGTCCCGCGACCGAGAGAAGACGCAGTGAAACATCCCCCCCGCGAGGGGCACGATCAAATGCAGAGCATTTCCGTTGGCGCACGACGTTAAGTAGTTTGCGTTACGTTAATCTTGTTGCAGTTGTGGCAACTGCTGACGAGAGAGCGCTCGTCAGCAGTAATTTGAATGAGTCAACGATATAAGGCACGTTCGTAGCGTCCCATTCTGTGCCGGCTTTTGTGGCGCAGTGGGTAGAGCACCATGTACATTGCGTTCCGGCCGCAGGGTCGAGGGATCGAAACCGGGCGCCGTATAGTATTTTTTTATATATAGTAGGGAGGGGTGCGGTGCGGACTACGGACGTCAACGCGGGGGACATCGTGAGTTACTCAAATGCTCTGCATTTAAATTATGTTGCCCCCTATTTCCCGCGCGTGGCTAGCGCCGCACTGGCGACGCGTGGCCATCACTCAACGGTGGTGCCTCAGCCCCAGCGCTGTCTCCCCCGGGGTGTGCCCGTACGAGGCGGCGGGTGATTGCACGTTCTGGGGCGGTCGCCCCGAAGATCATATGGCCGCGAACTAGGCATTCTTGGAATGGGCTTTTTGAAGGAAAATAGTGCAATAATGTATCTACAGGCCAAGTCCGTAACTTTTCTCACCGATCACTGCATGACGCCGGAACCGAACCCCGAACACCGTGCTGCTGTAAGGATCGCCGATGATCACGTCACCTTGCAATCCCACGGAAGCTTGAGGACCACCGTCTCCTGTGAAGATGCTGCTCCTGCCGTCGACGCTATCGTAGAGAGTGACCAATGGTTGCTCCTCGACCGCGGTGTCTCCGTCGCAAGATAAATTACGGCTTTAAGGAACGCCATTCAAGCGTTTTGGTCCCAAATTTCAGCGAGGAATACGAGCATTTAGACAGGGACGCTGCAATGCTGTTCCTTTAGGAAACGCAAGAAGCAAGTGATTTTATCGCAGTTGCCAACTATGAACGCGCACCCGGAGATCCCTTCAAGCCTACGAATCCATTCGACGTGAATACAGGGTTACCGCAAGAAGAAAGGAAGAAATTATTTAACTTGCTGCGTCACTACAGAGACTGTTTTTTGTCGAAATCAAAACTACGTCAGACACCTCTTGCGAAGCACCGCATGATAACGAAGATGGAGCCTGACCTCCCCCCCACCCCGACAGTCACCATACCGCGTCTCTTCACACAAGCGGGAACCCATCCGGACTCAAGGCTACGACATGCTCAGCGACGACGTTATTTAGTAATCGAAAAGCCCCTGGGCTGCGCCGGTCGTACTCATGAAGAAAAAAAGACGGCATTAGGGTCTGCGCTGACTAACTTTGACTGAACAAAATCGCCAAAAAGGATGTGTACCTCCTGCCCCAAATCGACGACGCCCTCGACCGCCTCTGCAACGTGGCGTACTTCTCATCCATGGATCTGAAGACCGGCTTCTGGCAAATTGAAGTGGACGAGAGAGATCGAGAGAAGACAGGATTTATAACCCCGGATGGTCTATACGAGTTCAAGGTGATGCCGTTTGGGTTGTGCACAGCGCCAGCAACGTTTCAAAGAATCTTGGACACGGTGGTAGCTGGCGTGAAGTGGCACACCTGTCTCGTATACCTCGACGTGTTTCTGGTATTCGCCCGTACTTCCGACGCACACATTGCACGGTTTAAGTGTGCATTTGAGGCCATTCGTACGTCGGGGTTAACGCTGAAACCTGAGAGGTGCCTCTTCGCGTACGAGAAACTGAAGTTTTTGGGCCACATCTTCAACGCCGCTTGTGTTGTGCGTGACCCGGCAAAAACGTCAGCTATAGCTAACTTCCCAAGACCTCAAGACAAGAAGGACGTGCGAAGATTTCTCGTACTTCGCATACTAGCGGTGCTTCGGCGCAAACTTCACACACATTGCAAAGCCACTCACGCGCCTGACGGAGCATAGCACCCCTTTGGGCTGGGAAAACGCCCAAGAAAACGTATTCTCCGAGCTGCAACAATGCCTACAAAACCCACCTGTGCTCGCTCATTTCGACCAAAACGCCGAAATAAAAATGCACACGGACGCCAATGATGTAGCCTTGATTGCCGCCCTCGTCCAAAAGCAAAGCGGTTGCGAGAAAGTAATCGCCTATGCCAGCCGCGGACTGTCGAACGAGGAGAAAAACTACTCAGCCTCTGAGAAAAAGTGCCTGGTGATTGGCGATTCCCAAAGTTCGCCCATACGTGTATGGTAGACAATTCCAGGTTGTGAGAGACCATCATGCCATGCGCTGTGTTAGATCGCAAATTTGAAGGACCCCTCTGGGCGGCTTGGGCGGTGGAACTTGCGCCTGCAAGCGTTTGACGTTACAATCGTCTATAAATCTGGCATAAAACACTCCGACGACGACTGCCTGTCCCGAGCCCCGGTCCACCGACCACCACACGACTCCGGTGAGGACAGCGCGTTCTCCGGAGTCGTGACTGAGAGCGACCTGGCCGCCTAGCTTCGTGCCGACCCCGATCTACGCGTCATGATCGACTACTTCCACGGATGCAACGTCGTCATTACGAGGGCCTTCAAACGTAACTTGCCTACATTAGGCTTTAAAAACTCTGTCCTCCTGGAGAAGAATTTCTGCACCGGAACATCATCCCAGCAGATCTTCTTGACGAAATTTGGAAAGCGCGCCACGAAGACCCGTCTTCCGGAAATCTCGGCAGAGCTCGCACAATTGTAAAAATAAAGTCGAAAGTACTACTGGCCGCGCTTTATGACCGTAGTCACCCACTGGATCCGTAGCTGCCGTGAGTGTTAGTGACGAAAAACGCTGCAGACGAGACCCGCCGGACTTCTGCAGCTGATCTCCGTCCCATCTAGGTCCTTCCAGCAGATTGGAATGGAACCTCTTGGGCAGTTTCCTACGTCCCGATCCGATACAAAGCGATTTGTCTTAGCGACAGACTAGATGACGCGCTACGCAGAGACCGCCGCTCTTCCGAGGGGCGCGGCACAAGAAGTCGCCAAATTTATCATAAACCAAGTTGGGCTGCGAAATGGTGCCCCGGAAGTCCTATTCACAGACCATGGAACGGCCTTTACTGCAGAGCTGATGCAAGGAATCTTACGGTACAGCAACACAGATCACCGGAAAACGACGGCATACCATCCCTGAGGGAATGGATTAACGGACGGTTGAACAAGACGATTGCGGATATGCTGTCCATGTGCGTCGGAGTTGAACATAAGACTTCGGATGAAGTTCTTCCTTATGTCACCTTTACGTACAACAAAGTACTACGCAGATGACGCCGTTCGAGCTTGTCTACGGAACACCCGCGACTACGATGCCTGACGCCATGCTTCGCCACGTAGGAGAGGACGACCGCAACCCCGACGTCCAAGGATATCTTTTAGCGTGCGGAAGAGGCCCGCCAGCTCGCTCGAGTTTGTACAATTGGTCCAGCGGCTGGTGGATGGCGGGCGCTACTCCTTCCGAAACCGAGACACCGCGTACCACCGAGGGGATCGTGTTTTGGTTTGGACACCCATCCGACGAGCGGACTCAGTGAGAATCTTCTGCGATAGTATTTCGGACCCTACCGGATTCTACGACGTGTTGGTCAACTTACCTGTGAAGTGATCTATGTTGGTGATTCCGGCACATCACGCCGACGCACGCGGCCTGAAGTCGCGTGCGTCGACCCGAAATGACGTCAGCCTGAATATGCATTACCCAAAACTTTCATAATCTGCTACAGAATTACTCACACCCTGCCGTTGTAATGCAACTTCGTCATAATACTCGTTCCTGTGAGCACGCTGGAATGGAAAAGAATAAATTGAACAAGATGTGGCCATGGCATCTTTGTTACCACCGGTTTCACTTGGCATAAATACGCATATCTAATTCCTTCCTTCTACCAGATGTATATAGCTGGAGAACGTCTCCAGGTGGTCCTGGCGGAACTGATACGTGCAGATGTGACTGTGATAATAAAACGTTGTGGGTTTATTTGTTTTCGGGAAGCCTAATGACTGCAATATACAACACACATTAGGCCTCTGAATACTGCACACTTGTGCATGATTGGAGTCGAATGCAAAGGCGTTTGTTTAACCTGCTATAGTTATGTTTGGAAGCTGTTTCAAACATATCCTTTGTCATTTAACTAAAAAGTGCCTATACCTAATTTATAGGTACACTCAATTTCGTTCACTTGTGAAGGGAGACACATACAGTTAGTCGGCTTCGCCTTGCGCAAAGTACTCTACGGGGCAATTGCAACCCGATAAAGCGGTGTTCCACGTTTGCCCAAGATATTTATACCGCGGTTTTTATAGACAGGCTGAGATGTGCCGCCAGAACCATTGGTATTTCATGCAGAAACGCCTTCAAGGGGATGGGGGGTCCTGATAACCCTGCGAAAGGGAGAAGCGGCCATTTGATTTCCTCAGCGAAGGAGTGCAGGGAAAGTGAGAACAAATTTTCTTTCCCCGCCCCCCCCCCTACCCCTCCCCCCAGTCGAGTGCCCAGGCATCAGAAGACGAAGCTGCAATTATAAACTTTACTCCTCGTCGTTTTTCTCCTATTCCTCCTCCTCTGGGTACGTATACAAGTACACCTAAGGAACTGTAACTTCGCTGATCCCTCGAGTTTCACAAATGTGTCACGCAAAGCATGAATGATATGTTCGAAAATTTGGATTGCGTGTTGTAGTGATGGAAGGAGCGTGCATCAATAAAAATCTCATAAGGAGATTTAGGAACCGACTTGCGGGATTACCGCCCTCTTATAAAAAACCATCTTGTGCAAATGAAATTAGGGTTAGTATTATTCCTTCGCCCTTCTTTGATCTCTAACTCAAACAACACAGCGTTCAGTTATAGTATAACAGCACACGTAAACAAGAAACTAGTTATAGGCTAAATATCCTATATGTTACGGCAATTTGGTTTTAATGTAGAAGCATATACACTCAAAGGGAGCCAATCTGCCCAGCCATGTTTCCCGTAACATCGCATGAACAGTTGTCGGCGAGTGAAAATTGGCCACAGCCACTCCGGGCACATTGTGAATCCTATCTTTGATGAGAGGCGGCGGTTGCAGCGTTATTCGTATAGTCAGCATAGTGTGTGTGTAGCAGCACGGGGGTAGATAGGCTTGTTTGCGCAAACAACGAAGTGATAAGGCTATCAATAACAGCCGCAGCATTTTGGAGTGGCCACTCAAAATACCCTTTTAGGCTCCCAAAGACAGAAAAAAATCTCCCACTTGCTACAAACCATCACAGCACCTCGCACATTTTCTGAATGTACGTCGGTGTTGCACATTGACAAATCATAACTAATTAAGAGCAGGCAAATCCTAGAAATTACCCGCCACCTTTAGGATGCTGACAATACTATTAAAGGCTGACTGGGCCGACGTATTTTGATGTGGAAAAGGATGGTAAAACCAATTTATTGGCTGTTTGTGTTCCAATGCCATGGCCTTCAAACAGTCAGTGCTTTCTTACACAGCAAAGATGAACTTATGTACACGCAACGATTAAAACAAACTCTTGATGTCCAGCAGAACTTCCGGAAACTTTTGAAGCAACGGGCTGGGGTAACTTGTTGGCAAGTTCATGTTTTTTTTGATTGAAAATGGGTAAGATTTCTGAAAAGAACTACTTTAAAATCCAGAGATGACCAAACGTGAACCAACTACGCGAGTGTTTTCTGTGAAAGTGTAAATGCATTCAAAATATGAGCGGGGAAATGACTCATGGGTGTGGGATGCGTAAAGGCCTTGGAACAGTGCGAGCTGAGCAGCAGAACTAAGAAAGGAACTAAATGGCAGAACACAAATAAAGAAAGGCATTAGAAAGGAGCGATGAAAAAGCAAGCAAGATAGGACGAGCATAGATATGAAGAAAGAATGAATTCATTGATTCATTGTAATGTTTCCCCTGCCGGCGCAATGCAGGTGGTGAGGCACGTTGTTATGAAGGACTGCGGATTGATTTTTACCACTTAGGGGTCTTACACGTCCGACGAAATCTCGCACACACAGGAAGTTTTACTTTTCGCTTCCATCCGAAAAGCGGCTGCCGCGGCCTGGAATCAAACCCGCGAGCTCGTTCTCTGCGGTACAACGACTTCGCCACTGAGCCACCGCGGAGGGTGCGCAGTTATTCGCACTCACTGAGTACGGTGTACAGTAATTTCTTCGTGATAAATGTGAGCACAACATAGAAATTATGAATGTGAAGCGGAATGAGGACCCCAAGTAAACATGAAAATGTAAACGAAGAAACAAGCAACGAAGAGAGAACAAGCGCTAGAAGGCTAACTATGGTACGAATTAAGCTGTAGTACGCAAAGTGACTGCATTTTAAACTAGCCTTTGTGGAAATTTACCAAACTTCAAGCTCAGTACAGTGATTGCCTCGCAGGCAGAAAAATAAATGGCTCCAATTCACGCCGAAAAACTGGTTGGAAGCTAACCTGTGAACGACAACAGTTGGCCATGCGAAATCACTTGAATTCACGCATGTGGCTTTAGCACCATGTGTCGGATCCTGCTTACGGCGATCTCGAGAGAGACGGTACTGTTCTTTTCGGCGAGTTTTGTATTCCCACTCTTCTTCAGCAGTTTTCAGTTCGCGTGGTCTCCACAGTGCAGCCTGCGATGAACTGAAGGCGTTGCTAGAGGGGTTCCGGTTTTGCCTTTACCTGTGATGCACGGGGGTGGTGTCCCGAACGCAGCAGCGTCGGCGACCACCCCGCTAGAGCAGCAGACGCCACCACTGTAGCCAGGCCATGTGTCGGCGGAAAGGAAACGGAGAGGAGCGTCTTTCGAAGGTGAGGAGGAGGGCGGCACTCCTGGCTTCTGTGTAACCTCTCTCACTGCTTCCCTGTCACTAATATTTGAAATGGTTTACGGGTCGCTGACCCAAAGTCAAAATATACAAATGACGTTTCAGGACCACTACGGCTCTCTTGTTCACGGCTCCCTTGTAGTGAACAATAGAGCCGATACTTGAACTTCAAGTCGGTGCACCCTGCAGCGCGCAAGAGGTCCGTGGTGTCTGCTTTAATGCAACGTTCCCGTAGTATCTGCTCCAAGGCTGCTGGCACTCGGCTGACGTCCAACGAGTACGTCGCGATGTATGTGCAAGCGGCTACCCGGATTGTAGCCGCTTGGCACCCGCCAAGCGGTGAAAAAAAAGTTGCAGACTCACAAAGAGGCTCAAAAAGATGCAGCACTCTGTATGTGCCGGGAGTTAATCGACCAGATTTAGGGGAAATTCCCAAAGTGGAGTGATTTTCTGTAAAGCAAAGTTTGACACTTAGCTTTCCTGCGTAGCCGTATGGCTGCATTTAGGTGGATGTCAAACTTTCCTTTACATGTGCCGGGAGTGAATGAGACTTTTGTCCGAGTCCTGCGCACGTATGACGTGCACGATTCGCACCTTCATACCCCGAAGCTAAAGGACGCTCATGTGAAAGTGTAAGATATATATTACCGAAAGAGCAATTTCGCGGTGTTGTGTACGAAGTGCTATGCCCGAACTTTGATAGAGTGTAGGTAAGGGAATCTGGAAATTTTTAAATACGGTAAAAAAGCATTGAAATGACGTCAAGTATGGAAAAGTGTCCACTAATGCCCTCGAGGAACATGCACAATCGCCTAACCATGAGATAGAATGAGGTAAGGCACGTGTTGTCGCCACCGAGAAGGACTTCGCTTCTAGGCTGTACAGTTGTCAAAACTGTTAACAACAAAGAACGAGGTGCCAGCGTATGCACAGAGCAGCAGCTTACGATAGTTTCGGGCTGCAAGTCATGCTGTGCGCAAGCGCTGATGCATCCGAGTGCAGTACAGCAGCATCGTGAGTGCTGATAACCAGGTGCCAAAGATGCAGCTGTCGCTATTGTGAGCTGCCACTCTGTGCTTAGGAATGCACCTCGTGTTTTGTTGTTGTTAAGTTTTGACGACTGTACCTTGAATCTATAATGATACAAACGAACAAAAACTCTTTAAACAGCACTGAAAGAAATCTTCCCCCCGCCTACGCAAGGTGTTTAGGTGACGTGCTCCGTCCTACTTAAACTCCTAGCTTTCTGTTTCCGCTGTTAGCGTGAACAAGGCTCCCATTCAGGGTGACGAAACGTCATTGTCTTATTTTCGCTTGTGGTCGGCGTCTTCTTTATTATGTACTTCACAGCCGTAGTGCTCCCGGAACGCCATTTGTATATTTTGACTCTGGTCAGTGGCCACTAAACCATTTCAAGCAAGTTTCCGGACCAGACGGTATGCCGTCAAACCCTCGCCGCCGTTTTTATTTGTTTCTGCCAACACGTTCCCATGTTTACTTTCAAAAAGTTCAAAAAACTACATAATCAACTCAATTTCGAAATAAATTATAATGACAATATGTTTCTTGATATTACTCGAAAACGCGATGATGCGACATTTAAGGTGATAAATAGAGTTCTTGGTAGGCGCCGCTATGACTATGTTCTACAAACGATTACTAAAAACTCCCAAGAATTACAAGAACAAGAGCTTGCTGAATTCTTTCAATCATTATTTGTTAAATAGCATTCACGCATGCGATAGCTCCGTAGAAACAAGGAGTACTGGTTTGTCTTCCTGTCCAAATATAATGTTCTTTGATCCGACTGTTCAACACGACGGGTACAGTATAATTATTTCATTGAAAAATAGCCGGGCGTAAGGCAATGAAAATTGGTGAATAAAACCTGTAAAATATGTATTGTCTTTCATTGTTCCGGCATTGACTCACATCTATAATTTCGCATCGGTGTCCGGCAGTTTTTTTAACGGTATGAAAAGTTCAAGAGTATCATTATTTATGAAAACTGAGATCGGAAAGCGCCCTCAAATTATACACCCATGCCCATCCTTTCCGTCTTGTCTAAGTATCTGGACAAAGTAATTTCTGCCAGCATAAGAAACTTTTATCAGAAATACAAACTTATAAGCGAGTCGCAATTCGGATTTACTCTTGCTCCGTCATCTGAAACAGCCCTTCTATCCTTAAAAGAGAGCATTCTTGATGATATTGACAAAAGCTGATACACAGTAGGCGTATATATCGATTTCTCTACGTCCGCTGATTGCCTCAATCGTGATGGTATTTCTTATAAGCTACAGTGGTAGCTTAAAGTCATTGAATAGGCTCTTATCTTATATACATGACAGAGAACAGTCCGTATATTTTATTACCATAAGTCCTCCAGATTGCGAATTAGGTGCAGCGTACCTCCAGGAAATATATAAGGACGTCTTTTTATTACATATATTAACAACTTTGCTGCACATTGACATTTATGTTACATCTATAATATTGTCACGAAGACAAAGACGATGCAGTTGTCTTGAATGAGAAACACGTTTATTGGAGCGAACTTGTGCTCCCCTAACAACTCAAAAGAATAAAGAGGCGGCGAAGCAGCGGTCAACAAAGTGACTTGCACAGGCGAGTGTCGTCGAATCCAATGCCCCGGCGTCCGCACTGCAGGCTTTTTAAGTGCGATGCACTTCTTAAGCGACCCTGAATCACGCGTCCACCGACGATGTCCGCGCTCCTCACAGGTGTTATCGCGCGCGCCTCCTCGCCCCTAGCAACGGCGCGGAGCGGAGGGGAGCGTGTGCATAGCAACGGCGCGCGCGTGTAGTAACGGAGCGCGCCAGGTGATGCGCGCGCGCATCGACGGCGCTCCGGCGGTAGGCGGGCCGGCGCGCGGGCAGCCGCGGCGGCCTCGCGGCGGTGCGCTCCTCCTCTCCCCTCTATCCTCGCCGTAAACTGCGGGCGCTGCTCTCCTCCTCCTTTCTCCTCGCAGTGACTGCTAGCGATGGCGCGCCTCGTATACTGTACATACTCTCTCTACTCCTCGACTTTTTAATCCACAAATTAACAACCGTGCATTCGCACTTACACACTCTCCCCCTCGGGGAAGTGCGGGGGAATTTTTTTATATTTCGGCGCGCGTGGTTCTCGAAACGTCGATTCGCATCGAGAACATAGTAGATCCAAGAAAATTATTCTGGGCTGTTCACGTTAGATCGGAATGCTCTCCCTATCACAACAGATAACATATGCGGCACAGAAAGAAAGAATGGAACACGCGCTTTCCTTGGCGCAGAGATAACACAGACCGGCGCAGCCGGGCGGTAAAAGCAAAACACAAATAAACAAACCCAATGTATAGTTCGCGGCATTACCCCCCTCTAAGAGTGCATCGCCCCTGATGCTAACATAAGCGACAGTACGAACAAATTAAAATAAAAGTTCGTCATCGTCCGTAGAAAGGTTTTAAGCGAATCACGTGGACGACTTCAGGCCGCGTGAGTTGTCGTGATGTGCCGGAGTCACCATCGGGGATCACGTCGTAGGTAAGTTGGCCCACACGTCGTAGAATCTGGTAGGGTCCGAAATACCGTCGCAGGAGCTTCTCACTGAGTCCGCGTAGTCGGATGGGAGTCCCAAACCCACACACGATCCCCTGGTTAGTACTCGGCGTCTCGGCGTCGGAGGTTGTAGCGGCCCGCATTCCACCAGCTGCTGGTCCGTTATACGAACTCGAGCGAGCTGGCGGGCCTCCTCCAGCATGTTGAAGATATCCGTTGACGTCGGCGTTGAGGTCGTCGTCTTCTACGTTGCGGAAGCATGGCGTCGAGCATCGTAGTCGGCCTTCTACGTAGACAAGCTCGAACGGCGTCAGCTGCTGTCGTCTCCTGGATAGCCGTGTTGTACGCAAACGTGACATACGGGAGCACTTCGTCCCAAGTCTTATGTTCAACGTCAACTTACATTGACAGCATATCTGCGATTGTCTTGTTCAGAAGTTCGGTTAGTCCGTTCGTTTGGGGGGTGGTACGCCGTCGTTCTTCGGTGATCCGTGTTGCTGTAGCGCTAATACTCCTTGCATCAGCTCCGCAGTAAATACCGTTCCGCGGTCGGTGATTAGGCTTCCGGGGCTCCATGTCGCAGCACAACTTGGCTTATAAGAACTTCGCCACTTCTTGTGCAGTCCCCCTCGGAAGAGCGGCGGTCTCTGCGTAGCGCGTCATGTAGTCTGTCGCTACGACAATCCACTTGTTATGTGATCGTGACGTAGGAAACGGGCCTAAAAGGTCCATTCCAATCTGTTGAAATGGTCTCGATGGGACGGCGATCGGTTGCAGAAGTCCGGCGGGTCTTGTCGGCGGCGTTTTTGGTCGCTGGCAGTCACGGCAGCTCCGGACGTAGTGGGTGACGTCAGAGGTAAGGCCGGGCCAGTAGTACCTCGCCTTGATTTTTCCAATAGTGCGGGCTGTGCCGAGATGTCCGGAAGACGGGTCGTCGTGGCACGCTTCCAAAATTTCGTCACGATGGTCCGCGGGGATGACGAGAAGGTAATTCGCTCTTGTTCCAGGGGCTGAAATTCTTCTTCACAAGGACGAAGTTTCTAAGGCTGAATGCTGGTAAGCTGCGTTTGAAGGTCCTAGGAACGGCAACGTTACATCCCTCGAGGTACTCGATTATGACGCGTAAGTCGGGGTCGGCACGCTGCTGGGCGGCTAGGTCGCTCTCCGTCACGATCCCGAAGAACGCGCTGTCTTCATCAGAGTCTTGTGGTGGTGGGTCGACGGGGGGGCGCGGGACAAGCAGTCGGCGTCGGAGTGTTTCCTGCCGGATTTATAAACTACTGTAACGTCGAACTCCTGCAGGCGCAAGCTCCACCACCCAAGACGGCCAGAGGGGTCCTTCAAATTGGCAGGCAACACAGCGCATGGTGGTCTGTTAACAACCTTGAATGGCCTTCCATACACGTATGGGCGAAATTTTGAAATCGCCCATATAATTTCCAGGACTCTTTCTCAGAGGCAGAATAGTTTTTCTCCTCCTTCGACAGACCACGTCTGGCATACGCGATTACCTTTCGTAGCCGCTTTGCTTTTGGACAGGACGGCACCCAAGCCTATATCACTGGCGTCCGTGTGCATTTCCGTTTCGGCATTTTCGTCGAAATGAGGGAGCACGGGCGGGCTTTGCAGGCGTTTTTGCAGCTCGCAGAATGCTTTTTCTTGGGTCGTTTTCCCAGCTGAAAGGGTGCTATCTTTCGTCAAGCGCGTGAGTGGCTCTGCAATGCGTGCGAAGTTTTCGACGAAGCGCCGGTAGTATGCGCACAGCCCGAGAAATCTTCGCACGCCCTTCTTGCCTTTCGGCCTTGGGAAGTTCGCAATGGCTGAAGTTTTGCCGGGTCAGGTAGGACTCCCTCCCGCGCGTTGACGACGTGGCCCAAGAACTTGAGTTCCCCGTATGCGAAACGGCACTTTTCAGGCTTCAGCGTCAACCCCGACGTACGAATGGCCTCGAGTACAGACTCCAACCTTTCAAGGTGTTCGTCGAAAGTCCGGGCGAATACCACTACGTCGTCGAGGTATACGAGGCAGGTGTGCCACCTAAGGCCAGCTAGCACAGTGTCCATGACTCTTGAAACGTCGCTGGTGCTGTGCACAGCCCAACGGCATCACCTTGAACTCGTATAGGCCGTCTGGGGTTATAAATGCAGTCTTCTCTCTCGATCTCTCTCGTCCACTTCATTTTGCCAGTAGCCGGTCTTCAGGTCCATCGAGAGAAGTACTTCGCGTGGCAGAGGTGGTCGAGGCCGTCGATTCGGGGGAGGGTTACACGTCCTTTTTCGTGATCTTGTTCAGTCGCCGGTAGTCAACGCAAAACCTTAATGTGCCGTCTTTTTTCTTTACGAGTACGACGGGCGCAGCCCAGGGGCTTTTCGATGGCTGTATAATGTCGTCCCTGAGCATGTCGTCGACTTGAGTCCGGATGGCTTCCCGTTCGTGTTTGAAGAGACGCGGTACGGTGACTGTCGGGTAGGTCGGGCTCCATCTTCGGTTATTATTCGGTGCTTCGCTAGAGGGGTCTGACGTAGTTTTGCGCTGACGAAAAACATTCGCTATGACGCACCAAGCCAATAATTTTTTCCGTTGTCCCTGCGGTAGCGCCGGATTCACGTCGAATGACTGCGGGAGCTTGAAAGTTTCTTCTGGTGTGCGTTTTAAAGTCGGCGACCGCGATCACGTCACTTGCTTCTTGCGTTTCTTCGAGGAATGCAATTGCCGCGCCTTGATTAAAGCTGGTACTCCTCGGTGAAATTAGTAACCAAAATGTGGGATTGGTGTTCCTTGAAGCGCGCAAAGCCTCTTGCGACAGACACACCACGGTCGAGAAGCACCCTTTGATCAGTGTCTACGATAGCGTCGACGTCAGGAGCAGCATCTTCACAGTAGACTGCAACCATCAAGCTTTCGCGGGTGGCAGGTGACATATCATCGCCATCCTTACAGGAGCACGTCTTTCGGCGTTAGTTTCCGGCGTCGTGGAGTGATGGGGGGAAAAATTATTGACTTAGTCTGCAGATCGATTATTGCACCGTTGTCCATCAAAAAGCCATTCCAAAAATTACGTCGCGGGAGCAGTTAGGCAGGACGACGAACGCCGCAGGGTACGTTGTGCCGTCTATGGTGACGCGCGATGTGCACGTTCCACTTGGCGTCACGAGGTGGCCTCCTGCTGTGCGTATGTGCGGACCGTCCCATCTGGACATAACTTTCTTCAGTTTAGACGCAAATGGTCCGCTCATTACTGAATAGTCAGCTCCCGTGTCTACGAGGGCGACTACTTCAAAGCCGTCGATGGACACCGTGACGTCAGATGCAGTCTTCCTCGAGTTCCGGGTTTGTCGGGGCGTCGTATCTCTGCTTGTACTGTCGCCAGCAAAAGTTTGCGGGATGTGCGGCTCGTGGCCGAGCGCCGGAAAACTGCATTGCTGCGCCATCTGTAACCAGCGAGCGCCTGGTCGAGGCTCAAAGAACTGGCGGGCTAGGCGCGCTTTGCGCATGCCTGTCCTTTATTTGTTACCGGGCATCTGTGTTCACTCGCTTGCCCGTGACATGCTCTCGATATTGGCGGCAGCCGCGGTGGCGCCGCGTGACCATCGCTGTCGTTCTGCTATCACTGGTGCTACAAAATACGGAGCCCGCGGCCGCCGTTTGCGCGGCGCGCAGCATTCAATAAATCTAATCTTCCAAGTGATGTAATGGTCTACGACTAAATTTATTTTACAGGAGCTAATAAAGGCTACCTGTTGGAAACTGCGTACCTCTATGTGGTGCTTAGAAAAAAGTCGCGTCGCCAAATTTAATCTTGCGGCAAAGCAAACTTTGTGGGGAAAGATCTAGCTCTCAATGTAATGTAGGACTCATGTAAACATCATACTGAAATTGGCCGGGAGGACGACCGTTAGCATTACGCCGAATCACATTTACTTGCCATAATTTGTTTTTAGGGAAGCCGTAAACGATGCGGCATTCAATACATGACAGACTAAGGAGGACGTACAGTTACAGAAAATGGCTGTAACTCTTGTTTTGTTGGAACTACCCCAAAGAACATTTTGTGATAATTAGCCCCTGAGACGAATACAACGGCAATTGTGGGTCAGCTGAGAGTTTATCGGTGCTTAGGTTTAAAATAAAATAAATGTATTTCCTATTCAACCACCCCTGCCCCTGAAAGATAAGGCCGCGTTCAGACTGTCCGCAACTGTCGTAACTAACTTAAAGAATGACGTCATTTCATGTCTCAATCCACCCAACAGCGTGACATGCCGTCTTTTTACGTCCATGGATCATGATATGGTTTTTGCCTCGGGAGTCTGAACATAGCCTAAGATTTATTCAACGTTGCGCGTCGCGCAAAAGGCCGCCGCGGGCTGCGTATTTTGTAGCACCAGTGATAGCACAACGACGGCGATGGTCACGCGGCGCCACCGCTGCTGCCGCAAATATCGAAAGCATGTCACGGGCAAGCGAGCAATCAGAGATGCCCGGTAACAAATAAAGGACAGGCATGCGCAAAGCGCGCCTAACACGCCAGTTCCTTGAGCCTCGACCCCGGGGCTTGCTGGCTGCAGATGGCGCAGCAATGCAGTTTTGCGCAGCTCCGCCACGCGCTGCACATCCCGCAAACTTTTGCTGGCGACTGTGCGTGTTGATGGTCGGGCACTGTGCATCGTCGTTGTCGTCGTCTTCTCCACGGACGTCTCGGTCAGGTCTGGTACGTGTCGCGCCGTGTAGCTGTCGTCGTGTTCGGGAGTCTCGTCAGGGTTAGGTCGGGTCGTCGGGATGAGGGCATGTCGTGAATCACTGTCTTCAGCGCGTCCTTGCGTCGTTGGAGGGTTTCCAGTTTTTTCGCCATAGAGCAACTCACCTCCAGAAGTTGCCGCTTTAGTTTCCCCCACGTGGGCTGGGAGACCTTCCACGTGCGAAGTCAGCACTGCTACGGCGGTCCGGCGACTGGTACGGGTAGGGCGACGGCGAACGGTTGAAACGGGCTGGTCCACGGCTGGTGTTCGACAGGTATTCTTCAATCTCAGATGGGTGCTGGCCGGGTCGGGGCGTGGTGCGTCGACGGAGAAACCACGTAGTCCGAGTATTTTGTAGGGGCAGCGACGGTAGATGTGGTCGGCCTCTCCGCAGTGGTAGCACAGAGGACGATTATCCGGTGGTTCGCCATACGTCAGTCTTCCTCGGCGTCTGGGCTTGTGCTACCGGGGGTCGGCGGGGGCAGGCCTGGGTGACAGGGGTGCGGCGGTCTTGACGACGCGCCTCTTGACGACGTGTTTGACACGAGTTGGAGGGGGAGGGCGGGGTCGGTGAACAGCGGGTCGGGAAAACGCGTGGAGTACGTCATAGCTTGGGGCTCGCAGTTGTACTTCGGATGCCACAGAAGTTCCCAAAGCGTTTTGAACTTCTTCCCGGATCACGTCAGTTAGGCAAGCGACTTGGGGTTCGGCGTCGTCGGGAAAAGTTTCCGCAGCTCCTCTCTCACTACTGCGCGGATGGTCTCGCGTAGGCTATCAGCCGGAATCCGCATGTTGTCGACGTAGTTCGCACTGGCCGCGCCAACAAAGTTCCGGTCATACTGCTTATCACGCATTTCGAGAGCCTTCTTCAATCGTGCTGGCTTCGGTCACGAATTCAGCGATGGTTTTGGGTGGGTTGCGGACAAGTCCAGCAAACAGCCCCTCCTTCACACCGCGCATCAAGAAGCGTAACTTCTTTTCTTCCGTCATTTCGGGGTCCGCGCGGCGAAATAGTTGCTTCATCTCCTCAACGAAGATCACGACCCCTTCGTTGGGGTGTTGTGTCCGAGTTTCAAGCATAAGCGCAGCTCGCTCTATTCTCACAACCGGTAGTGAATGTCTTAAGGAACTCCCTTTTGAAGTGAGTCCAGTCGGTCAAAGAACTCTCATGGTTCGCGAACCAAGTTCGAGCAGCATCTCCTAAGTAAAAGAAGACCATGCCCGAAAGTTCTTCGTCGTCCCACCTGTTGAAGATGCGGACGCGCTCCAGCTTCTCTAACCATTTTCGGGGTCTTATAGCGGGGGCTCCCCGGAACGATGGCGGTTCCCGGGGGCTGCTGCAGGACGATTGGCGACGTTGTTTCTTGCACCATGGTGTTGGTTGCAGCGTTCCTTTTCTTGGGCCCTTCTGGCATCAAACCGAACTCGGGTGGTAAATCTTGCAGGCGGAGGCTGGCTCTCGTTGGACTGGCTTGGCGGCTTCCCGAGGTTGTAGTGGGCATGAAGGGTGCGTACCCAGCACCTCCACAGATGTCACAAGACAAGGACGATGCAGTTGTCTTGAATGAGAAACACGTTTATTGGAGCGAACTTGTGCTTTCCTAACAACTCAAAAGAATACAGAGGCGGCGAAGCAGCGGTCAACAAAGTGACTTGCACAGGCGAGTGTAGTCGAAAATCGAATGCCCCGTCGTCTGCACTGCAAGGCTTTTTATCTTTCGGCGGCGTGCGTGGTCTCGAAAACGTCGATTCGCATCGAGAACATAAGAGATACAAGAAAGATTATTCTGGGCTGTTTCACGTTAATCGGAATGCTCTCCCTATCACAACAGATAACACACGCGGCACAGAAAGAAAGAATGGAACACGCGCTTTCCTTGGCGCAGAGATAACACAGACCGGCGCAGCCGGGCGGTAAAAGCAAAACACAAATAAACAAACCCAATGTATGGTTCGCGGCAATATATACTAAGAATAGCACACAGGATTTAGTTGGTGCTGATTCACAGGACCAAATAGGAAGGTACAATACAGTGCTCAGTATCCTGTCCCAATGGTGAAAGATAAATATTGTTAAACCTAATCTAGCAAATACCTAAGAATTTGATTCCGCGCCAAAAATAGAAAATTTATTCCCCACAACATAGTCCGCTTCAAACGTCAGCAAATATAATTTATTCCCCAACACAAGGTTTTAGTGGTGTTCTTTTATTGTAACTTGAGATGGGATGATCACATCGAATACCTCAGTCAAAAGCCATGTGTATTTACAGCTGTATTATAGGGCGGCAGTACCATACTCCCAGCATCAAATAAACTACATGTTTACTTAGCTTCATTCTTGTCCCAACTAAATTATAGTCGTCTTGTATGGGCGACCACAACTAAAATGAGCCCGAATAGGCTACTGGTATGCCAAAAACAAATAGTGCAGCGCATTCGAGATCTCGAACGCATGTCCGCCCCAGAAAATGCATTTTCAACATGAAATAGTGTTCGTGTTAACAATATGCATGACTTAGGTTTTGTTGAGCACGGTTTTATTTCTTTCGGAAGAAATTATGTTTGGCATGTAAATGTGAATGGTTTCTTGGATGAAATTGTGGTTTGCATGTAAGTGGTAAATGTAACCGGCAGATTATGTCGTAAAAGCTGCAGTTTAAATTTTGTGCAAAAAGGCAGTACCGTCTATGCATCAGTGTTCTAGGTGCGTGCTGCAGCTGTTCATTTGTTCTGTAAGCATGCAGGAGATATTAAAACCTTTACTACATGCAACACAAAAGAAATAAAACCGTGCTCAACCAAACATAAGTGATGCACGAAAAATATGCCGTACTATACGTCCGGCCCACAAAATGCATTTTCAACATGCAACAGTTTTCGTGTTAACAATATGCATGACTTATGTTTTGTTGAGCACGGTTTTATTTCTTTTTTGTGGCTGTAGTAAATTTTGTAAAATCTACTGCATGCTTTGAGAACAAATAAACAGCTGCAGCACGCATCAAAGACACTGGTGTGTAGACGGTACTGCATTTTCGCACAAAATATAAACAGCATCCTTTAGGACACAATCTGCGGCAACATTTACACTTACATGCAAGGCACAATTTCATCCAAGAAACTATGAACTTCATTCTTTGTGAGATTGTAAGTGTAAGTTTTGGTTGCGGTTGTATTTTTTCACAGTTTTTTGTGTTCTAAGGTGTTATGTTTTATATTTTATACCTTCCCTTGAAATGCACGATCCTTTATTTTTGTACTTGTTTTAAATATTCTGCTGTCCAATAACTTGTACCTCTTCAAGAGTAATTGCTGGTTTCATGCGCTGTTCGCTCGCCCTCTCACGGTTCCCCGGCTTATGTCAAGCTACAGCAGTATTTTAGAGCTAGGAACTGGTCCACAGTTTTCGGAAATAAAATTTCATTTAATTTGATTATTTTAACCTACACGTATTACAATGCAATCCAAAATGGCAAAATGTAGATTTTATGGCTGTCGAAAGAAATAGTCGTACTTTTTAGCGTTATTTCTTCAAGCACCTGTACATCATTTTGAAGAGGAGCGTTTATTAAGCGTACACTTGCATAGATATGGCTACGGGCACTGCTCTCATTTCGATCCAGCAGCAGCACTCGCTTTGCACGCGGTTGTCTCATTCAACATCAGGAAAGACTTAAAGTGTATAATCAAATTGTTGTTTCCTGATTACAAAAAGGGGTGCGCATCTGCTCCTTTCGTTGGGAATGTCGCTGAAAGATGACAGTCGACTGGCGCCCCTGCAAAGTAAACGCCCCTGTCTCTTTCCTGCTCACATCTCATGCTTTTCCGTTACCGTCTCGTTCCTCGTCTCTACAAGTTTGCTGAGGTCAGTTTAAATTTACCGTGTTTACGGATCCAAGTGGGATGTCTCGATGCCAGCGCTGCCGTACGGCGTTAACGCGCCGAAATTGAGGCACCCTACTGCATTTATTGAACCGCAATGCCCTACTGCACGGTCTGTCGAAGAGGAACGCGGATTCAAGCTAGTGGAACCTTTCGTTGTTAATGCCGTTTGATTTCTTAAATGCCGTCATGAGTTAGGGCTGGAACAGCAGGTGATGGTTTTCTGCCGTTGATGTAGTATTTCATTTGCTATCGCAAAACCCATGTATCCATGAATTTTATTAAATAGAGAAATACTGCAAATATAACGCCTGTATTGATTTACTCCGTTGTACATGAGGGATGTCTTGTTCTCGTTCAACAGTGTTGGCAAGGATGTAAATTGACACCGGACGTAAACGTTTAGATTAGGCTGTGGGTATATGACTATTGCACAGACGTTATATCGTTTGGCCGGGTGGGTGAATTGAGCTCTGTTGGGGGCAATCGATCAAGTGCTTTTACTTCGTTTTCTTGTGTAGCGACCCTACGATTTCCGTTGGTTAGCCCGCACCCCTTGTGTCTGTGGACGCTATCTGCCATCTGAGTGCTAGTCACCTTCGTCTCGCCGTCTCAGATGACCTCTACCGAACCCGCTGCCATGAAATACCGGCCGCCAGTCCCCTAGGCGCAATGCATCAAGCTTGATGCCCTCCAGGATGCTGCTGTTGACAACGCCGTGGGTCCTCACGGCCTCCAGGGCCTCTAGCACAAAGTAGGAATGAAGTTTTGTGCCGCGGTTTCTTCCGCTGCTGTTGCTAAAACCCTCAACGAGCGTCGTGCCATTGTCGGGACTGGAGCTTCGGGCCGCGTTACCTGCATCGGTCCCCAAATAATCTGCGTCACCGTGTATCTTTTCCAATGGTACATGAACGACCAAGACCTGAGTGCAGCCCTTTCGCTTTACGGCACGGTTCTTAGCGTTCACTACCCGAGCTTGAACGGTAGGCTGCGCATTGAGAACGCCATGCGCCTCGTCAGCCTCGAAATGAAGTCTCCCGTCCCAAATTTCATGTCGGTACGAGAATACAAGGTACAGTGCGAGTACCGGGGCGTAAAGAGTGTGCGCTCTCGGTGCGAGCGCGAGGGCCACAGCCGTTTCGACTGCAAGACGCCATAGTGTCTTCGGTGCGGGACCTTCGGAGACGAGTTCAAAACATGCTCGGCCGTATGTTATCGCGGCCACGAAAACCACGCCACGGAGGACTGCCTGCGACATCGTTGCGCGGACGCTGCAAGTGAATTCCCCGAACTCTCGAAACACCAATGAGATTCTGCAGGTGACTTTGGCCAGGCGACAGAATCCACCAGACGATATTGACTACATCCCCAGTAGCGCTTCGTCTTCCAGCGATAGCGATTCGAAAGCCACATTAATCATCGACGAGACGCCGATGGAAGATATGACAACCATGCCGACGCCTGCGAAGGACACGTAATCATCCGACGAGCTCACTAGTCAGCCCAGTGAAGCGACGGCAGACAAGTCGTAATCTTCATCCAACAAAGCATCTCTTTCACCTTTCCCCAGTTCTACAGACATCAACACGGAAGAAGGTGGCTAAGCGGATTGTCGTAGAAAGTTCCCGTCAACCCACCAAGCAGACCCTGCCCTTGTTCCAGCGGAAAAGCCCCCAGGTGAAAAAACCACGGACTCCGCCGCTCCTTCATCGACGAAGACGTCAAACCAGTCGGCCGAGAGGCGTCCAAGCCTCACCGAAGTGACGCGACCGCGGCAGGCCCTCCTGGCACGCCCTTGCGATACCCGGACGACGTCTCACTCCGGATCAACGTACCGAACTCGAACGAACCTGTTTGTCCAATGCAAGCTAAAGATCCGTGTCTGGTCAACCCGATCAACCAGGTTACGGACTTGGGCACATCACGTGTGGAAAGCAAACGCGTGTTAAATCTTTATCAACAGACTCCGACGGCGTAGCAGACGCAAGTAAGAAGTTGTGTCTGCCTGCCCCTAAAGCTAGTTCCGATTTGGGAAATTAGAGTAGCACCAATGGGCTTTTCTGTCTTCATTTTCATTGATATTTGCCTGATGTGTGCGTTATTCTCAGTCGCTGGTGGGTACTCACTGGTGGAGGAGACGGCAGAAGTTTCATCGAATGCCGACGCTAGAGCCCATTGGTGCTTCTATTTTTGCTTCCTCTTATGTCTTGTTTCGTACTCTCATGGCGGCCATTCTGTCCTCCCTGCTTGTCATTTCTTTCTTCCGTGGTCACGTGACAGCGTTCCACGCTGCACACGGCTCCTGTCTGCCCCCGTTGTTCCTGCGTTCTAGAACGCGTGCCTTTTCACTGGAGGTGCCTTTGTTTTTTTGTTGTTTTTAGGGCTGCGCGTGGTCTTCGCGTTCGCCTAACCTCTTCGCTCAAGTCTGCGTACTATTTCAGGGAGTTTGAGGTTGATACCAATTTTTACTTTTTATGCCTAGTGCAGTACATGCTAGTGTTTTATTTCTCATTATGCAACGAATATTAACCATAAATGTGCAGGAGTTTGAAACCAGTAACCAACAGAGGGGAATCACTTTGCGAAAGAAAATTTTGTAGATCTAGTCTCCCTCCGAGAAGTGAACTTTTTTCAAATACAGACGGCAGAACGATTTAGCAGAACTTTAATATACTCTCTTATTTTTTTGTCGTCTAACCACTACTGTGGTGTGGACGTCCTAACCTTAAACCAGACCATTCGTTTGTTCTAGTTTTAGTTCGACAGATAGTGAGGGAAGATTGCTATTCTGGAAATTTCGTCTTTCTGGTGCCCGCTTTAAAATCATCAACGTGTATGCTGCTGCACGCGTCACAGCTACAAACAACTTCTTTCGTTGCCTAGGTGTTTACTTTTGGAGCGCGTGCCCACAATTCTTTGCGAAGATCTCCACTGCGTCCTTAATGGCATGCGTGATGTACGCGGTCCGGGTCAGGGATGACCGACGTGGAATGCACGCGAACTCGGATTCCTATTGCAAGACTTTTACCTGGACGATGTATGGCTGCTCCATTGCGGAAAATATTTTTCTCCCATGTTGAAGCACGGTTCCTGAATGTCTCGACTAGGCAGGTTTTATAAAACTCCAGACCTAATCACCACTGTGTGAAACATCAAAGTACATCACTTCCCCAGTAAAGCCGGTTACATTTCCGGCCATTACAAAGTGCTCTTTTCCCTTTTTACAGGTCACCATTGACTTAATTGCGCTCGACATTGGAAGCTTGATACTAGAATACTCCAAGATGACGTTGCTTTATTGTCAGTAAAAACATATATTTCATCTTCCCTACCGGTAGAGATCAGCATACAACAGTGGGACAGTTTAAAATCCATATGGAGGCAACTAGGTCAAACAGCTGGCCAACAGAAAAGGTTCGTTACAAAGCTGAGCTTAGCAACTCGCCCAGGCGTATCGAGATAGTTAGATATGATAAAGAACTAGCCCCTTCAATGAGTGAGTATCTTGGCATCCTTGGGCAGTGGTACAAGCACAAACTGAATGAAACAACGTAGGCATCAGCTGCCTAGAATAATATGGTCTCTGGAATGGTAGGTTAAAAATTCAAAGATTTTTGGTGATGGGTGAAACTCCAAACATTATAGAGTGTGCGCTGCCCGGACAACACAATCTCCACGGACTCATCAGCTATAAAATCAGGGTTTCTTTCTTATTTTCCTGAGGTCTTTCAAGGAGCTTCGCTCGAAGTAGACTTAAGACACATGGTAGCACAACTATATCCTGCTTCGAATTCCGTACCTCAGTTTCTAAAAAGCCTACACTCCAAAATACTGAAGGACGTAACCCATTCCGAGTTATACGACATTTTAAGAGAAATGAAAACTGGATTGGCGCCTGGTTCGTTCAGTTTTCTAATGGCAATTACACAACCGCTGCTGGGCGGAATTAAGCTCTTCCTTCGTACAACTTATAAATTCCATCCTAGCAGATCAGCAGCTTTCAAATTTGTTTAAGAGAGTCCGTTTAATTTTACACTTGAAAAAAGGAAAATACCCCTCTCTCCCGAGTTCTTACGGACCAATAACCGTTTTGAATGCGGACTACAAGGTTTAACTTCCCTTTTGGCGTACAGAATTAAAGCTCTTCGGCCGGACCTCCTCTCACTCCAACTGGTTGGCTCAATCCCAAACAGAAATATTTTTTCGGCACTGAGTCTAACTCGAGACATACTAGTCTATATGCTCCAAACTGTTATTGCTGGCCTGTGTGTCTATTAAGACCGAAAACAGGCATTTGACAGGGTCAATCATTTATACCTGCTTGACAAATTTTAGGCATATGGATTTCCTTGTGAATTTGTTCAGCTCCTCCAAGAATTGTATGATAATTTATCCAGTGACCTGGTCAATAATGATATGGTACAGGGTGAAATTGCAATTCATAGAGGCGTCATACAAGGATTCCACTTGTCGCGGCTTGTTTATGTCTTATGACTCGACCCCTCCATCAGAAAACATATTGATAATCCCACAATCGTGGGTCTCCCGTTGCCCGGACAAGGCTCGATTGAAGTGTCTGCGTACGCAGATAACGTCACTATTTTTATACGGGGCACTGATAGCATCACGACTGTTTTAGGGGACTTCGAGTCCTATGCTCGACATTCAGTTGCCGAGTTAAATATCACAGAACGGGCGTTCCTCCCTCTGGTAGCCTCTACACTCGCCCCAATCATAACCTAAAAATAGTTCGAGACCTGAATATTCTCGGCGTCAAATTTACCGAAGAAGGTGGCTCTCAAGAAATGTGGCCCGAACTAGTTGGTGATATTCTAAATAATGTTGCCTGGGCCAGGTCTTTTCACTTCTGTTTTTCGGAGAAATCGTATTGATTAAATGCGTTTTCCTTGCTGAATTCTTTTTTTTCTCCAGGAGTATGCTGCCTCCCAATCCTGTTAAGTAGAAAGCGTCCCGCGACATTTTTTTTTCGTTTGGGATGGAAGCACGGAGTGTTTAGCGAGATATGCCCTGCGCCTCCCATGCCGCTGCGCGGGTTAAGGTTTTCCTTGCATCGACCTCATAAGCCCGTTGTTGGCCCTTAGAGTCACCTCTTCACTTCTCAGTGACGTAGAAGTTCCGAGCAGACCTTGGATCATTTACTTTCTCGGCCCTTCTAGACGGGTTCTTTTTCAAACTATGCCCAGCAACCTACGCCGCAGTTCAGCTATCCTATCGAGACTCTTCATGGTCGTCATTACGTTCGCTAAGAAAATTCGTGCACTGGATGTTGATCTTGATTTTTTGAATGAACAACCTGCCAGGCTGCGTGAAAAAACAGCTACTGCTTGGTCAGGAGACGTCTGGATCCACCAGAGTTTCCCTGGCTACGACTGACTTCAGGTAGGCTGCCAGAGGACGCCAAAAACATCCAGCTTGAAAAAGCGTGGTGAACTCTTCCCATAAAAGACATAATATTTCTCTGGGGAGTAACACAATTCTTCCTGTCCCAACTGCGGTCAATCAGAATCCGCGGCACACACTTTCTCAAGCTGCAGTGTTGCAGGTTGGTTTTGACGCATCATGCACCGTGCTGCTCCAAAATTTTGGCTTGCACGGTATCAACTGAGAGAATAGTGCCCTGGCACTCCAGTAGGCGAACTATTCGTAGTAATTTGCGATTGTGTACTGTTGCGTAATCGCTGCAGGGCCGTTGCACAGACTCGCAGGCTACGTATGCAGTGCCCCAAGCTGTCCCTTTTCAGACAACACCTCGTGACCTTCCTGGAAGGCGAGTTGGCCCTGTTGGGTGAGGAAGAGTTTCTGCAAAGTTGGTCTGGGCAGTTTATTGAGATTTGGAACAAATGGGTTATTATTCATGTCAGTTTTCTAGACCTGTGTTCTTGGGGATTTTCGTCGTAGCAATTGATTTTGGTGTTACAATTGTCTGTTAGTACGCTACAGTACTCGTTATGACTAACACCAACCTTGTTCTGTATATTTGTGTATCTTTGAAGGGGCCTTTTATTATCCTTGACTCTCTTGCACGTTAATCTTTTGGTTGTAGAAAACTAATTTGTTTGTATATTCATGTTTCGTATACAATGAACTTGAAGGTTTTTGTCTCTTTCTGTAAGTGTCTGTAACTGGCAGCCATCGGGCTCTATTAGCTTTGTAGCAACAGGCGCTACACTTGTTCAATTTTTTCTCGTTCTTACGTTCTATAATCGAGACCAGGATTTTTATATAATAAATTTATCATTTCAAGTCAATCCGACAGGGAGACAGACCTACCGAAATTTCTGCGTTTAATTACCCCAAGAAATACTGTGTCTTTGAATGCCGCACTATTATATACGTACACCCACAGACATACCACATCCTAAACTTTTTCCTTTCTTCAAGGCACCCCAACTGTAGAAGTAATGTTTGCAACCGCAGTTGTTGTTGAACACTATTTATATTTCACGCGTGCTTCATTACTTAGAAAACACAAGAACTTCTGTAAATTTCTTAAAAAGTTAAATGTTTTTCTGCATACTTGTACACTGCTGCAATACGCAAACGTTCAGAAAAATATCTTTATATACAAAACGTATAAGCTGTGCCACATCTCTAAAAAAAGTAAATATTGTACAACCAAAAAAGTTCCCAAAATATTGTAAATTTAGCGAAAAGTATCGTTTTGATTTGATATCCTCAGCAGTGAGTAGTGCCTCTGTTTTCACCCTTAAAAATTTTAATACTTATGTACATGTGGGATTGAAGGCAAAACGGTCAACAGAACACGCATCTTCCGATGCGTCCCGCATTATTTGTTTGCACACTCAGTCAACTGAGCGCATATTTCTTTCTGGGCGTTTGAGAGTGTGCCCTACTATTAGGGGAAATGCTTGATAAATAAGCGGTGCCGGTTATTAATTTTCAGTCGTTTTCATGCTCTGTCACCAAAGAGCATCATGTTAACTGGATCGAACGTGCAGCTTGGACGATGCCTTTCAACAATCATTTAGCGCAGTGGCGACGCAGGGTGAAAAGATGCCACAAAATTAACGACCCGCGTCAGTCCTAGATCAAGAATTTCTTACAAATGTAGACTACGCTATGAAACGCCCTCGAAGAAGTGTGCACGCACGCAGTTTACTGACTGTGCAGCTAGATGGTGCAGGATGCGTCGGAGGCTGTGCGCTCCGTTGTTCGCAATTCTTTTAATCCCCCTGTACTCCGCTACTGTTGTTTTTAAATAGTTGGAAACCGCAAGAAAAATGCGCTTAAACTGCGCCCTCGACAAAAATCGTCAGCCGGCTTACGTGGTGGCGTTGTTAGCGAGATGTATGTTTCAAGACGAAAACTCGGTTACTGGGACGGAAAAAATGCCTTGTAATCGAAAAGTAGAGCTACAAAGCTCTGCTTTAAAAATTTCGACATCTGCGAAAGCAGGCGGGCGATCATCGGCTGACCGCGAAATGGATTGATCATCCTCTGTCATCGACTGCGGCTCCTGGGTTTTGTGCATAGATTTTACAGTAATTTAAACCACGCTTCTAGCCGTTGTTGTGAGATAAATGAACCAGCATTACAGGGCGCCAGAGGAGTATTACAGTGCCATGTTCTCTTACTAGTTTCTCTTACTTTGATAGCAGAAACTAGGCCAGAACCTCGGGCAAATGAGGCCTCATTTGGAATCACGCCGGTATTACTGTTTTGCTTTCGATTCGTCGCCATTGTACCACAGACCAAACGTCCGTCGGACATCCGGTGTCGGACATTTGGACGTCCGTTAGACATCCGCAGAAAGCCGGCGGACATACTACGGACGTCCGTGGGATGGTCCGTTGCAAAGGATATTCTCATCCAACCAACATCCAACAAACATCCTATAGCGGGTCTTTCAGACACCCGGCGGATGTTTAAAATCGGATATTCCGGACACAGATGTACAGGGGACGCCCAGGGGATAACAAAATACGGATTTTCGATGTCGGCCGCACGTCCGGGTTTTAGTCCTAAATTTCTCTAATTAGGAAGAACCTGCACTTGCTGTAAACCTCAGTGTTTTTTTGATAACATGTCTTGAAGCACTACTTCAGCTATACTTCATAAAAAAGCTCCTTCTGTAGCTTGTTATTTCCTAACCCTAATTATATATGCTTGCACCATGCACTCTGTGGAGATAACTCCGCACCCTATTCATATTTTTCTCGCCAAGAGTGCGAACGGTGTTGATGGAAGCATAACACAGTAAAATTTGCAAGCGTATTATCCTCACTGTTCAATAAGTACTACGAGTACACTGCGTGCTGTTGTGTCAACATGAATATGAATTAGTTGTAGTAGACAGCTACCACCTTGGAGAACTGGAGGCTTCCTTACGACAGCCTGTAGTGTACACATGGTCCCGTATTAAAAAGCCGGGATAATGATAAGCCTGCAACTTTCCACTGTACTATGTTACCGTAAACATCACTGCTCAACCTCTTTCCAAGGACAATATGAATAGGGTGTGGAGTTGTCGCATAGTACAAGCATTTATAATTACAGTTATACCAAAACAAGCTACAGAAGGGGCTTTTGTATCAAGTATTCCTAAAGCTGGAGTAGTGCTTAAGGCATATTACCACAAAAGCACTGAAGTTTACAGCAAGTACAGGTTCCCAAGCTGCCTAAAAACTGCAACCTATACCATTAAGGTTTATGAATCTTTACAGAGTGTGTTTAGGATATTTTCATATCACTTGCTCAAGAAACCACATCAAGCCATGCACGCTAAACACCAAAGAGTCGGCTTGAAAAAGCGATGTATTGAACAGTCAAGCAGGCAACTGAAAACGTCTATATTGAATGGAAAAGATCTAGGATATTACATGTTGCAAAGTATAGCACGCAAAAGAGATGAAACGACGTCGCAGAGTTGATAAATATTTATTTAATGCTTTATAGCCTCCAATGAAAGCACAACCTTTCACATGCGCATCCCGCTTCATGCCAGAATATGTTGGCTCAAGTTTCTCCAATTCCTCGGTCAGCATCCGGAAAACCAAAAAAGAACAATAACATGTTTCTTTTTTTAAAGGGACACTGAAGTGATATGTAAACATTGCGTGATTACTTGCGCAAATTGTAGTCCGGAGTCTCCCGGCCATGTTTCGACCACCCTGGGCGCGTTTACGCGGTTTTATTTAGTAGAAAAATTATATTCGAAAATGCTGTCCTCCTCTCTTTACGCTCGCCCATTTTCTGCGACGTTTTCGTGTGACGTCAGGAGGGGATAAGCTGGCAATTGGCTACGTTACCGCACGGCTCCCCGACCTTCCGATCGAGTCAGTCGGCCCATCGTTTCGTCCGCCGGCCGCCGACGGGTCGTCGCAATTCGTTCGCTCAGTTGAAACGAAGCCAGGACACGTTTCTGAACGGCAGAATTTGCCTTTCTTTACTTGGTTAGTTTGTACACTGTATCTAGCTCCAAGTCAAGGTCGCTTCACACAAGCGGTGCACAAGCGCACATGCGACGCTTCGCTGACTGGTATGCCAGTAGGAAAATATAAGGCCTCTTGAAGGCGGGAGAAGAGTCAGCGAAGTCAATATAGGTACTAAGGAAATAAAATCAACTGATATTTTTACCGTACAGCGTAAAACTAGTGTGCGGGAAGCACTTTTTTGCGCTGGGCGAACAAGCGCAGCGGTCAGCAGCACGACTACGCATCTGCGAACGCTTTTCCGCCTACGAAATGCAATTGCTAGACGTGAGCTATTGTGCAAACTCGGGTGACGCTTACTGCACGAGCGCAATACAACAAATAGTCACCTAAGCTGCTTGAAATGTCAAAACTAAAGAAAAGTGTAAACCGGTTGTACAATATATACCCTATATTACCGACGCCAGCCGAGCCCGCTTCGTGGCCGAGCGGTCTGGGTTGCTAGGTGTGCCACCGCACGTGTTTTGCAAGTCACGAGTTCGAATCCTCACGGGTACGTGCTTTTTTTTTGTAAGTTGACTTTTTAGTTTTCGGCCGTTGTTTTCTATATTGAGTTCACCTTTTTTAGGGTCGCAACGTTCATGGCTCCTCGAACTAGTTCACAAAACGCGCGCAGGCTGGCACTGGCGCGCTAGCGAGTTCCCGTTGGCGTGCTGTTGCCATAAGCACCGACTGCTTGCAGGCAGTGGGCACAGGCCAGAATGAACAGACCCTTGGCCTGGTGCGAACACGCTTTTTACGACACAGGCATGAGGGAGGCAAGCTCCAAATATCGGGGAAAAGCGCATGACATTTGGGCGTCTGCGGGTAGGCGGAGGGCGTTCATGCACTGCGTAGGTTTCGGCTAGTGAATGCTACGATTCCAATCCGTCCTAGGAGGCTTATCTTTATACATTTTTACAGCTGACAACATGGCAGAAGCGCGGTACGATGATTACTGAGTTATTGAGAATGTCCATCCAACAAAGCCAACGGTTGTGTTTTACAGAACCGAAACCGAAACCGAAACTTGTTTTGGTTGCTCATCTTGGGCATCGTCCAATCCCGGTGCCCGCTCCTCCTAACGTCACAGCTTTAGTTGGTGCGGCCGCCGCAAACCGCGCATGGTAGTTTTTCTTCTTTCGCGCTTTGTAAAATAATTACCGATTTGTCAACCGAATAAACGATGAAAAGTGGTGCTAATTTGAGCCAGTCTACGCAGTGCAAGCAAAAACGGGAGCTTGACAAATTCACTTCAGTGTCCCTTTAAGCCACTCTACAGAAAAAGGGAAATACATGTGAATTCAAACTTCATGGCTCCCTTTGTCCTATATATGGCTACATTATTTACACACAAAGAGAATTTTACCCTGCTTTTGAACTCTTTTGGTTGGCTCAAATCCACAGCTAAATGCAGCGGCATGTCAATGAATACAATGTTGTTCGAAGTGATATAAACTGCACCCTTCAAAAAGAATTTAAACGAACATTGGGATCATTTACTGTTGTTGTTCTACATCTGATCACGCTTCTTAGTACACTTCGTGCACTTCATGTTCACGTCGGCAAAATGCGATTCTTTCACCACGTTTGCCGGCATGAGCTACACGGCCAAGTTCTTCGGCGAAAAGACTGCGGCCCGCGTCGTGAGATCACCCCCCTGCTTAAAACGCACCGTACGGCTTCTCACACATTTCGTCACACCGTGCCTATATTTCACCCCAACACCAATGCATAAGGCACGTTCGCAACGAGCTGAATTAGTAAGAAATGTTACAACCCTTTCGGTAAACTTTGCACGTAAAAGAAGCCACTGCGCACACCACGTCGAAGGTAGCGCCGGACTCGGTGGGAGCGCGGGCGTAGTTAAACACCTTCTCTTTCAACGAAACTACGTGCACTTTCCGCTAATAGCTCTAAGGAAACGTTATAACTAATTTATCGCGCCCATGTTTGCGAAGTTATAATGATTGCCTGAGCCCTTTTTTACACGGTCATTCAAAACGCGCCAAACCAGTTATGCCTAACTTCGGCACAGCATACGCGTTTGCAGTACACGGGAAGATAAAGACGATTTAGCCATCACCTCCCCGTTCACCGGCACTTAAATATGTCTTACCTTTCGTTGAGGCCGCAAAAAGATGTCTAGAAGAAAGCAGCATCTCTTTCCCACAGACAATCGGAGTTCGTTGGCGCTTCGCAACTCGCACACAAAAGCGAATGGCTATGGGTCTACGGCTTGACGTGGGCTTGACCAATGTTGGCTTTGCATAGCGCCAAAGGAATACAATGAAAAACTTTGGTTGCAAAAAATACTTTGCTACCCAACTGTTTTTATAAAACTTTACCAGATATGCAGTCTTTCTTTTTTTGAATTGGAACATAAGTACATAAAGTTGACTCGTTCAGCCGTGCAGTTCGCAACGGTTGTTTTGTACCCGAGCCAGAAAGGCGCAAGGGTTACTGCTATTGCTGAGCTGAGAAATTGTTTGCTTTCTTCGGCGGGCAGCAAGGATAAAAATAATATAATTAACTCGAGGCTAATTACGATAACTGATAAACATGATCGAGAAGTGTCGCTTCAACCATACGGACGTTCGACGGGGGTCCAGCGGATTTTATTGATTGGACTATATTAAACGTCCATGCACAAGTGTAGATCGGACGTCCGTCGGACAAAATTGAACGTACGTTCACGTTTCACAGAAAAAAACATCCAAAGTACGTTCACCAGACGTCAAGTGAGGGACTCGGACGTTCGGTTGTAGAACGGACGTCCTGCGGATATCTGTGGTCCAATGGGTCTAAGCCATCTAAGAAGCAATGAATTGCCGACAGCACAAGAAATGTTTTTCATCATTGTTGCCTTCTAATAGACCCCCCACCCGTCCGGATCTGAAGTGCCGCTGCCGCCCCTAAAGAGAAAAAAACTGCTTTTTATCGGATGGTGCTGTTTCCGGTTGGCCATCCAGGGAAAGTCAGCTTTCGTGCATACATGAAGGAACCGGCATACACTTATTATTTACAGTCCCACACTCACAAAGGGAGAACAACGACGACACACTGCTCCGGAGCTCATTGCGGGAAAGGCATTCCCTGATCCGAGTACGTCGACGCACTCGGGGTGGCTTGGATGGAAAACCAGTGGCGTCCCGCTGCGCCGCTGAACGCTAGCGGGCGAGCAAGCCAACGCCATCAGAGAGCGCAGAACACAGCATGCAGAAACAGTGTTCGTCTGTGTCCGGAGGAGAAAACGTTAATAACTGATCGAGCGTATACACCGCCGATCAATATTGATAGGAGCTGTGGTTTTCCCGTGAAACGAAAATTCGCTGTGTACTCCCCGGTGAGAACAGCGATGGTTTCTTGTATGCATGAACAGTGGCGCACCCCCCCCCCTCGATGAGAAAAAGAGACAAAGGGCGTGGTGTGACATCGTCCCTCACTCACCAGCGGGAAGGCAACAACATGCGGTTTTTCTTCTGTAGCCATGACAGCTATGGGCAGCTGTGCAGTGCAAGCCGAGAACTATGCCGTCGACCGTACAGTTTCAAGGAACCTCCTTACATCCATGTGCGAAGGGTTCGCGACCCTGATCCCGCCTGATGAAGTGACCCCGACACGAAACAGAAATCACCGGTTTATTCCCGGACGGCAAAACAAAAATGTCAGCACCTCGTAACACATACGGCCATGTAAACAACGCGACACTCAAGAAAGCGCACTGCACCGATAGCGCAGAAAAATAATACAACGCTTCGCTCTACACTCACGACAACGTTCGACTCCCTGTACCAAGCCACTCCGTGTGCCCCCATATCCAGACATCTGGGACAGGATGCTTCTAGTTCAGCTGGTTCGCACAACGTGGCGTCTCCACCTTCAAGATTTCAAACTGCCCGCGGTGACGTATGCGGTGATGCGGGAAATGAAAATTATAAGTAAAAGAATTCACGTTTCCAGGAGCGGGCTTTTCCAGTAAACGGCCAGCTTGGGTTCCGGCACAATTGGATTTCTATTAAAGGAATTAAGTACCGACGACAGACCGAATTTTATCGCCGGCCCGTTCAGATATCGAACTGATGTTTGCGGATATCGCCAACCTATAGAATGTCTTAAAAGCTGTTTTACAGTGTTTTCCTCTAACCACGAATATGAGGGTTTTGGGGTAGATTACGTGTTTTCACGGATTACTCAATATGTGTTCACACAGTTGATACGCCCAATTTCCTTTTCATTACAAAGAACTAATTGAGGATTTATTTCTAATGAATCAGCAAACGAGCCAGCGGGATCTTGGAATTTACACTACTAAGAAAGTGAACACGGGTTGGACTACATATCATTGCGCAGCCCAAAAGTGCTGGACCTACAATTTTAAAACTTTATGAGCACATTCCAATTGTGGCACAGGATCTCAATAAAGGCCCATTTTTAATTACACTCCTCACAAAAAAAGAAGTCCGCGGGCACTTAACGTGACCCAGAAACACGTTTCAAAGGTGGCAATCAAATGCATTTAGCTGGCAGAACGGATTACGGGAAGCATTTGAGCCAAGCTTGAGCCCTATACGTTCTACTTATAATTTGTAAGCAATTTTTAAACATAGCCTTTCTCAGCCGACGAGGCTGACTGCACAGTACGCACTGGCGACGTCACTTGAAAGCCCTTCGCTGTTGTTCATTTTCTAACGACGTCACGCCGCACGCGACGTCACGATGGTGCTTTTGCCGTCTCCATTCGTGTGCGGCCTTTCCTACCGACCGCCGCTTGCCGCCGCGCCGCTCCGATTCAGAAGCGAAGTTCCGAAACGAGTGCTCTGCGTCCGCTGAACAGACATGAATTACCCATGCTGCGTCTTGGGTTGCAAAGGCAGCGACTGGCGTAATGGGAAAACGAGGCACGCTCTACGGAAAGATTGTCTGGTTGCCACTCAACGTGCACTCTGAATCGACGGTGCCAAGAAATTTTTTCGTGCTTGTGGCAGGCACTTCTATCTTTTAGAATGTCTTCTATAACATGGCCTCTTAAAGGTTATAATCTCTTGACCGCGAGGTTGCTCCGATAATTCGGACACCTAAATCAATTCGGTAAACGCATTTTTCGCAAAGTTATACGCGCATTTGCAACATAAAAAAAAATCCTCCTCACCGCAAGCCTAATAGGCATAGCCGGCGGAGCAAAAGTCGAAAAAAAAAGTGATCAATGTACTCGGTAGGTACTATTATATAGTTGAAAAAGGTTCCAAGACCCTGCCGCCGCCTCTGACAGTAAGTTAGGAAGGAGAAAAACCTCAATTATCCAAATCGTAGCGTCCGCACCAACCGGTCAAAAACCGGCTACGAGTAGGGCGCGACCAAGGGCAGAGGAAACGTTGAATAACTCGGGAACCCTGGGGCCAAAGAAAACTATAACCTCTCGTTGCGGCCGGCAGAGCAAGGGCTATCGTTCTTTAAGGTTCTGATCCATTTGTGCCTACGATAAGCAGGATCAACGCACCGGCGGCGTTGGCAGGATTCACAGACCCGAAGTCGAGCGTCCTGACGTCACGTGACTATTTACAGTGGGGCTCTTCGATTTACCGTCGCGGACTCCCCGAGAAGCAATCCGGCATTCGTTTTTCATATGTATTCTTGTGGCATGGGGAATTCCTCGGACTACCTGCGGACTATCCTTGGTGAGTCCGAGACGGTAAATCAAGGAGTCCCAATGTTTCCAGCTTTTTCGAAAGAAGCAAAGAGGGAGGAGGAAGCGATCAGGGGAGAAAGGGGGGTACTTTGATCGATCGTGAGATACCTTATACTGAACGAAGGGCAATAAGTACAACGTCAACGAGTTTCCTAATATCGAACGTAGGGAAATAATTACAACGGCAATGCGTTTCTACATTGATTTCTTGAGGCATCACAGGGCTTTTGTAATTTCCTAGAAGAGTGTGTCTTAGTCGGTACCATTGGGTCTGCTTGCGTGCTTTGAAGAGAGAGAGACAGAACAACTTTATTAAATGGCCGGCAGTCGGTTAAGATGTCTCCCCTCTGGGAAGACGGGTCTTCACCACGACGCGTCCATGACGTTTATCTCGAGCGTCGTGCAACTGGAGGCCTTGCTCACTCGCTACCCCTTCGGGTCAAGAGGGCCACCTCCCCGTTCCTGGGGGTGCTTCCCCCTTCCCCTCAGTTTCGCTCTGTCACTGCCTTTCTAGAGCAGCCGAGACCTGCTGGATGGCCTGCAGCTGTGCTTCTCGATAGTAGGTCTTCATGGCCGCCTGTATTTGCGGCGGAAGCGTCGTCACTTTGCTTGCCTCTCTCTTTGGTTCACTCTGCAGTACCACAGGTCGTGAGCGGTGGTGGCTCTCTCCTTCGCACACGGTTTACCCATACCACTTTCATTAACACTAGGGCACATGCACCTAGCTAACACGGGTTTAAGTAAGGATCCCGTGGAGCTGTCTACTTATCAAAAACTTCCTTACTGCAATATCGCGATTGCGTCTTTTTCTTGACTTTTCGTTCCTTCGTCTTTTAGCGCGAATAACTGCAACAAACAACTGCGACACTTCCAGCCCCACCTTCCGCAGAATAATAGCTCTCTGTGGCTCGGTGCACATTCTCTACTCACGGGTCACGCGAGTTGATGTCAGCGAGCACGTACTAGGCTAACTCTTGTTCCACGCCTTGCAACGTGTTGGAGGAAGGCAAGTAACGTACACGCATTTCAACATACGAACTACGCCAGATAGGACCGAATATACGTCCCATTTGGTCTTACTGACAAATGTGAAGACTATATTTTAAAGGTTGTATCCTTTTCCGACAATTGTCTCGTAGTGTGCACACTAGGGTTTAAAAAGCAAAAGAACTCCTTCAATTGGGATTTGTGGAAAAGAAATAGTAAACTGCTTCATGATGAGGACTTTATAAAAACTGTGAACGAAAGAATCCGAGAAATATAACCGCAGCAAAACTGCATAGGTTAGCAATGGGAGATATGTAAGCAAAGCATAAAACTAAAGGCTATTGAAAGGTCTAGTTGTATTAGATATAAGCAAAAGCTTCAAGAAAATACGCTGCGATCAAACGTGGATAGGCTTATTTGTTGAAGAGTGCAAAGCGCCAGGTCTGTTTAAAGATGACATTCGAAAAATGAAGAAAAAACTAGAGGTGCTGGATGCAGACCGTTGCCGCGGTGCACTTGTGCGCGCAAGAGCGGATCAGTTAGCCGCATGCGAAATGCCCACCAAGAGGGCGCTTGGCTTAGAAAAGACGAATGCTCGACGTAACCTGATAAGCGAGATGAATTGGAAAGGGTGAGTAGTGACACAGAAAGAAGACATCGAGCATGCGTTCTTTGAATTCTACCAACAACTGTTTGCTCGCCGAAAGGTTGATTTAAAGGGTTTTAAAAAAGAATTTGTTATTGCATTACCGAAACTGGATGATGAAACTAAACATAGAGTAGAACAGGAAATAACCGCTGAAGCAGTAAAAAAAGCAATCCAGGACTTAAACCCGGGCAAGTCCCCTGGCCCAGATGGGTTAAGTGCGGCTTTCTATAAAGCAGTTAGGTGTTTTAGCACCTCTGTTGGCTGCACTGTTCAACGAGGCCTTCAAACTAAACTCTTTACCACCGTCTTTCAGCGAGGCACACATGATATTGATACCTAAAACCGACAGCGCAAAAATCTCAAGCAAGTTACATCATACCGCCTCATTTCCTTGGCAAATGTAGACTATAAAAATTTCATCAACATGCATGCCCAGAGAACCCAAACAGTAATTCATCAACTAATCGGATCACACCAGACATGTGGTATCAAGCCCCCCTAAAAGGTTCCGTATATATGAAAATATTGGAATATGGAGTGCTTTCCTAGAATGACACAAAGTCCTAACAAAACCGGGAATATTTTTTAACACACACGTGGACAAAATAGTGCATACTTATCCAAAAATTTGACACCGAATTTATGTCTGTAAGTTTACTAGAACCGCCAAATCACTGTCCGCATAAATTTCGTATATACGGAGTATACGGAAAACGTGCGGATGGTAACTTTGCTTATTTTTGAAGTTAAAAACACGAAACTTGTGCCAAATGTTTTTATTGCCAAAATAATGTGATTTCCCTGTTTATTAAACTGACATTTACTTTAGGTGTGCTTGGGCGCATCATACTCCGTATGAACTCCGTATTCCAATAATTCCGTATATATACGAAACGTTTCAGTAGGGAGGGCCGTACAATGATAACTATATACATAAAGCTAGGAGCGTAATGAAGTGTTGCGACGCGAAACTTGATGGGGTCGCAGTTCTTCAACTTGACCTCGAGAAAGCGTTCGGTTTTGTGGTGCACGAGATTAATGCATTTATTAGCCGGGGGTTGTCTTGCTTTGCTCCGTTGGCCGGCGTGCGCCTGCATTCCTCCAGCGCGAGCGCACGTGAGCGCGCGCCTCGTAGTTCTGCCTTCGTCGTCGTGGTCGTCGTAAATTCGAATGCATTTCTTAGTCGGGGGTTGTCGTGGTCCGTCGGCGTGCGCCCGCAGGTGTTATCTCTCCGCGCTCCTCCTCGCCCTTAGCAACAGCTGTGGCGCGCCTAGCAACCGGAGCAGGTGGTAGCTCGGGCGGGAGTAGCGGAGGGCAAGGGGAGAGGAGGAGCGCGCTCGGGCGTGTGAGGGCGCTCGCATCACGGAGCTCGGGCGGACTAGCGGAGAGTGAGTGGAGGGGAGGAACGCGCTCGGGCGTGTGAGGGCGCTCGCATCGCGGAGCTCGGGCGGAGAGTAGCGGAGAGTGAGTGGAGAGGAGGAGCGCGCTCGGGCGTGTGAGGGCGCTCGCATCGCGGAGCTCGGCGGGAGAGAGAGCTCGCGCGCGGGGCGGGCGTGTTGCGCGGGTCTCTCTCTCCTCTCCGCGTACCCTCTCTCCGCTCGCTGCACTCGGAAAATGTATATAAATGCAGTGGAGCGCACGCCTCTCTCCGTTACTGCTTGCCGCAGCGCACTCATCGGTGCACCCAATGCATTCGCATTTCCTCCCGATCCCCTTCGGGGAGGTGGGGGGAGTTTTTTTTATTTTGGAGTATGTAAATGTTGGTTCAATTATAAAGGAGGGTGTAGTTCTGGCGTACAGGAGGCGCTCCAGTAGGTTAATAGATAATAAAAATCTGGGTGCCCCCATTAGTGTGGAGCGTTCGGTGCGAAAGAGCTGCCGTGAAGCCCCCTGCCCCTCCCCCTCTTTTTGTTTCTCTTTACATCAAGACGGTGTGTTTGAAAATAATGGGAAACGAGCAAATCCGTGGTTTTCAGCTGCACCAGTTCGAAATCAAATTGTAAGCCAACTCCGATGACATCGCACTATTCTGCAAAGGCAGAGGGCGTGTCACTCTTGCTATAGAAGATGTTTAAGCGTTATCTTGGTGTCAGGCAGTATGGTGAACTGGCCCAAGTGCCTGGGGTTATGGCATGGCAGTTGGCCGACGACACCAGGCTCATTTGCAGGTGTCAGTTGAGAAAACAAACCGGTGAAGTATCTTGGAACACCCCTCGAGAAATACAGGGATAGTGATACATACTTGTGTGCGCAAGCACAGCAAACACGGGATAAAGGGGAAAAGTGGATAGGGATCAACTTGCCGATGTTTGCCAGGGCAACTGTGTGTAATTTATTTTTTGTTTCAAAGTTATGGTTTTCAATGCAAGTGATGCATTGCACGCGAATGAATGTTGAGAAATTGCACCGGATATCTGCAGTGTTTATATTGCCGCGAAACATGCATTGGGTTTGTTTATTTGGGTTTTGCTTTTACCTCCCGGCTGCGCTGGTCTGTGTTATCTGTGTGCCAAAAAAAGCGCGGGTTCCATTGTTTCTTTCTATGCCGCAAGTGTTATCTCTTCTTATAAGGCGAGTGTTTCGAACAAACGTGAAAAGCCTAGAATAATCTTCTTTGTTCTGAATGTAAATCGACGGTTCGAGAAAACCTCGCGCCTAAAGACAAAACCCTGCAGAGCAGACGCCGCGGCTTTAATTCGAATCGTCGCGTTTGCCTTCGGACGTCACTTTGTTTACTGCTCCTTCACCGCCTGTATTCTTTGAGTTGCTAGGGGAACACAAGTTCGCTCCAAAAAACCTGCTTTCCTTGAAGACAACTGCGTCGTCTTTGGCTTCGTGACATCTGGTAAAGGTGCGGGGTACATGCACACTAAGCGCTCGTCATGCCGACAAGCAAGCCCCACTCGTGTCAGCCGCAGACAACCAGGTCTTCAGCCGGAGTGTGGACTGCTTCCAGATAAGGTGACGAAAGAAGTCGTCGTGACCACCGCCATGCACAAGGCATTCACGATGACCAACGCATCGAGAACCCCCGTTGTCCTGCAGCCACCCCGGGAACCACCATCATTCCATAAGTCACCTACAGAAGATCCCGAGGAAGGGCTGGAGCATCTCGAGAGGGTACGAACGTTTAACCGATGGGATGACGACGAAACACTCGGGCATGTGTTTTTCTACCTCGAAGACTCCGGACGGATTTGTTTCGAGAACCACAAACGTACGCTGACAACATGGGAGTTATTCAAGACCGAGCTCTCGAAAACGTTCACGGCTCCAGTGCGCAAAGAACGGGCCGAGGAACTGCTCCAGACACGGACGCAGCATCCCAATGAAAGCGTTCTTGTGTTGGTTAAGGAAATGAAGCGACTTTTTTTGCTGTGCGAACACAGAAATGACTGAAGAAAAGAAAATAAGGTTTCTGATGCGAGGGGTTATGCAAGAGCTCTTCGCATGCCTTGTCGGAAACCCCTCGAACACTGTGTCCGAATTAGCGTCTGAGGTGACCGCGTTGGAGAAGACCTTGAAACTCGAACGAGGCAGTACGACCGCCCAATAAACGCGCTAGTTTCGGAGACGATTGGTGCCGGCTCTATTAACTCCGACTCCCTACGCGAGACCATCCGTGCAGTGATGAGGGAGGAACTGCAGAAACCTTCCCCGACGACGCCACAATCCCATGTTGCTTTCCTGACTAACGTGATCCACGAAGAAGTACAGCAGGCTTTGGGAACTTCTATGCAGTCCGAAGCATCCCGGGAACCAGAGGCTATGAGCTACTCCACGGCTGTTCGTCTACGCCGCCCTGCTCCTATCCGTCGTCAAGAAGCTCCGCCGTACCGCCGTCCACTGTCGCCGCCGTCCCTACTGTCACCGCCATCCACCGTATCATCGTCTACAGACCAAAACCAGAACCAAAGGAAGACCGACGTTTGGCGACCTGCCGATAATCGTCCGCTGTGCTACCACTGCGGAGAGGCCGACCACATCAATCGTCGCTGCCCTTACAAGAGGCTCGGTCTGCGAGGATTCTCCGTTGACGCACCACGCCCCCGATCCGGCCAGCGCCCTACTGAGATCGACGAATACTTGTCCAACACCATTCAAGGACCAGCCCCCGTCTATCTTTCGCCGTCGCCCTACCCGTACCAGTCGCCGAACCGCCGTAGGTCCACTGACATCTCACGTGGAAGGTTCCCCAGCCCACGCGGGGAAAATTAAAAGCAGCAACTTATGAGGTAAAGTTGCACAACGAAAAAAAAAACGAAAACCCTCCAACGACGCATGGCCGCACCGAACACCGTACCCACAGCCCGACGACCCGATCTTACCCGGACGTGACTGCTGAACACGACGACGACACGACGCGGCGTGTACCCGAAATGACAGAGCCTGCCGCTGAGAAGACGACGACAATGACGACGCATAGTGCCCGACCGTCAACACCCACAAGCCGAGATACAACGCCCGGACGCACCCGAAACTCGGGGAAAGCGGCGTCCGATGTCCAGTTGTCCATCGACGGCTTTGACGTAGTCGCCCTCATAGACAGGGGAGTCGGCTACTCGGTACTGAGCGTCTATTTCGCGCCTCAGCTGAAGAAAGTTACGACAAGATGGGATGGTCCGCATATACGCACAGCTGGAGGCCATCTCGTAACGCCAAGTGGAACGTGCACATCACGCGTCACCACAGGCGGCACCACGTACCCTGCTGAGTTCGCCATTTTGCTTAACTGCTCCTGCGACGTAATTCTTCGAATGGACTTTTTGACGGAGAACGGCGCAATAATTGATCGGCAGACCAAGTCGATAACTTTTTCTTCCGATCACTCCTCGACGACGCAGCCGAAACCAGATCACCGTGCTGCTGTGAGGATCGCCGATGAACACGTCACCCTGCCACCCCGCCCAAGCTTGATGATCGCTGTCTACTGTGAGGATTCTGCTCTGGACATCGACGCTATCATAGAGAGTGACCAAAGGTTGCTTCTCAACCTCGGTTTCTCCGTCGCAAGAGGCATTAGGCGCTTTAAGGAATGCAAATCCAACGTTTTAGTCACCAATTTCACCGAGAAGTACCAGCATATAAACAAGGGCGCTGCCATTGCGTTCCTCGAAGAAACGGAAGAAGCAAGTCAAGTGATCGCGTTCGCCAACTTTGAATGCGGAGGCGCAGATGCTTCGAAGCTGCCGCATCCTTTCGACGTGAACCCGGTGCTGACGCAAGATCATTGGGACGGATTATTGGATTTGCTGCGTCGCCACAGCGATTGTTTTCGTGAAGTTCAAAATTACGTCAAACAAACCATGCGAAGCACCAAATTATAACAGAAGATGGAACCCGACCTACCCGACAGTCACTGTACCGCGTCTCTTATCACGAGCGGGAAGCCATCCGGACTCAAGTCGATGACATGCTCAGCGACGACATTATACAGCCATCGAAAAGCCCCGGTGCTGCGCCGCTCGTACTCGTTAAGACAAAAGACGGCACATTAAGGTTGTGTGTTGACTACCGACGATTCAACAAAATCACCAAAAAGTACTTGTACCCCCTGCCATGAATCAACGACGCCCTCGACCACCTCTGCCTTGCCAAGTACGTCTCATCGATGGATCTGAAGACCGGCTACTGTCAAATTGAAGTGGACGAGAGAGAGCAAGAGAAGGCTGCATTTATAACCCCAGACGGCCTATGCGATTTCAAGGAAATGCTTTCTGGGCTATGCACGGTGCCACAAACATTTCCAAGAGTCATGGACACTGTGCTAGCTGGCCTGAAGTGGCACACGTGCCTCGTATACCTTGACGACGTTGTGGTATTCGCCCGGACTTTCGAGGAACACCTTGCAAGGTTGGAGTCTGTACTCGAGGCCATTCGTACGTCGGGGTTAACGCTGTAGCCTGAAAAGTGTCGTTTCGCGTAAGAGAAGTCAAAATTCTTGGGCCACGTTTTCAACGCTGCTGAAGTCCTACCTGACCCGGCAAAACTTCCGCCATTGTGAACTTCCCAAGGCCGAAAGACAAGAAGGGCGTGCGAAGATTTCTCGGACTGTGCGCATACTACCGGCGCTTCGTCGCTAGTTTCGAACGCATTGCAGAGCCACTCGCATGCTTGACGAAGTATAGCACACCTTTTAGCTGGGAAAACGACCAAGAGAAGGCATTCTGCGAGCAGCAAAAACGCCTGCAAAGCCTGCCCGTGCTCCCTCATTTCGACGAACACGCAGAAACAGAAATGCACACGGACGCCAGTGGTTTGGGTGCCGTATTCGTCCAAAAGCAAAGCGGTTGCGAAAAGGTAATCGCCTATGCCAGCCGTTGTCTGTCGCAGGAGGAGAAAAACTACTCTGCCACCGAGAAAGAGTGCCTGGATATCATATGGGCCATATCATAATTTCGACCATACGTGTATGGTAGACCGTTCAAGGTTGTGACAGACCACCATGCGCTGTGTTGGCTCGCCAATTTGAAGTACCCCTCTTGCCGCCTTGGGTGATGGTGCTTGCGCCTGCAGGAATTCGACGTTGCAATTGTCCGTAAATCCGGTAGGAAACACTCTGACGCCCACTGTCGGTCCCGTGCCCCCATCAATATACCACCTCAACACTCCGATGCCGACAGCGCGTTCTTCGGAGTCGTGACGAAGAGCGATCTAGCCGCCCAACCGCGTGCCGACCCCGAGTTACGCGTCATGATCGACTACCTGGAAGGATGCAATGTCGCCATGCCTAGGGTCTTCAAACGAAACTTACCAGCATTCAGTCTCAAAAACTGCGTCCTCGTGAAGGAAAATGTCAGCCCCGAACGAGAACGAATTACCCTCTCTCATCCCGGCAGATCTTCGTGACAAAATGTTCAAAGCGTGCCAAGACGACCCGTCTTCTGTACATCTCAAAACAGCTCGCACAATTGGAAAAATCCAGGCGAGATACTACTGGCTCTGCCTTACATCCGACGTCACCCACTACGTCCGGAGCTGCCGTGACTGCCAGCGACGAAAAACGCCGCCGACGAGACCCGCCGGATTTCTGCAGCCGATCACCGGGCCGTCGAGGCCTTTCCAGCAGATTGGAATGGAACTCTTGGGTTTGTTCCCTACGTCATGGTCCGAGAATAACTGGATCGTCGTAGCGACAGACTACATGATGCCCTACGCAGAGGCCGTTGCTCTTCCGATGGGGACTGCCCAAGAAGTCGCAAAGTTCTCCATTAGTCAAGTTCTGCTGCGACAGGGAGCCCCTGTAGTTCTAATCCTGGACAGCCTTTACTACCGAGCTGATGCAAGAAATATTACGCTCAACAACACGGATCACCGAAGAACGACGGCCTACCACAACCAAACGAACGGACTAACGGAACGTTTGAACAAGACTACTGCGGATATGCTGTATATGTACGTCGATAGTGAACATGAGATATGGGACGAAGTACTCCCATATGTCACGTTTGCGTACAACACGGCTATCCAAGAAACTACGAAGATCACACCATTCGAGCTTGTCTAAGTAAGGCGAACGACTACAATGTTTGACGCCATGCTTCCGCACGTAGAAGACGACGACCTCAACGCCGACGTCCAAGTATACCTCCAGCGTGCGGAGGAGGCCCGCCAGCTCACTCGTGTTCGTACAACGGAACAGCAGCTGGTGGATGCCGGACGCTACAACCTCCAACGCCGAGACCCCGAGTACCACCCAGGAGATCATGTGTGGGTTTGGACTCACATCCGATCACGCGGACTGAGTGAGAAGCTTCTACGACAGTATTTCGAACCCTCCCAGATTCTACGACGTGTTGGCCAACTTACCTATTAAGTGATCCCCGATGGTGATTCCGGTACATCACGACGGCGCACGCGACGCGAAGTCGTCCACGTGGTTCGCCTAAAACCTTTCTACGCACGATGACGCACTTTTATTTTTTATTTGTTCTGACTGTCGCTTATGTTAGCATGGGGTCGATGCACTCTTAGAGGGGGGGTAATGCCGCGAACCATGCACTGGGTTTGTTTATTTGGGTTTTGCTTTGACGGCCCGGCTGCGCCGGTATGTGTTATCGGTGTGCCAAGGGAAGCGCGTGTTCCATTCTTTCTTTCTATGCCGCATGTGTTATCTCTTCTGATAGGGAGAGTGTTCCGAACTAACCTGAACAGCCTAGAATAATCTTCTTTGTTCTGGATGTAAATCGACGGTTCGAGAAACACTCGAGCCTAAAGATAAAAGCCTGTAGAGCAGACGCCATGGTTTTAATTCGAATCGTCGCGCTCGCCTGCGTACGTCACTTCGCCGCCTGTATTCTTTGAGTTGTTAGGGGAGCACAAGTTCGCTCCAATAAACGTGTTTTGCTTGAAGACAACTGCATCTTCTTTGCCTTCGTGACAATATGGTCGTCCACGTGGGAAAGGTGTGCAAGAACAAACCTCTTTAGATGTGTACGAGACGGTGGACTGGGACTTGCGCATTTGTTCGTGCGCCAGTTAGTAAATCGGTTTCTGTTCTGGCGGGACACAAGCGACCCTTTTTTAAGAACCATATGCCAGGTGCGCTTAGGTCGAGCGCTACATCATTTTCTGGTGTTTACAAGAAGGATGGAGTGGAGAATGTTCGGGTATTTTAGAGAAATCGTGCTGGCGGTACGATTTTGACGGCACGATTTTCAGAGCAGTACCTGAGCGATATTTCCTACAAAAAGTTGCCCAAGAACTTATGTGAGAACCAATTCCCTGTGCCACGCTACGAAACATTGTACATTGCAGGCTCAGGGCAAAATGTTCTTAAAAGGGTCAAAACGATGCCAGTTCAGGGTGGGGCTAAATCTTTCTTCCTTAAACTCCAAACCGGGACACTCACAGTTTTAACGTGGCGTCAAGATAAGGGCTTTCGAATTATGTGGGGCACAGGCTACACAATTTGTAAGCAACCGGAAATAATCGACCACGTGTTCATACACTTCTGGATGGCAGCCCACGTTTGGGAAATCCTACACCGCACACTCCACAAAGAATTTCCGTTGAAACCAGTCGGCATTCGGTACCTCCCAACAGAAAGTGAGGAGGGTGTGCCGTATAATATGCTCTTGCTACTAGGCCTGTACAGTATTTGGAGGGTGCGCATGGCATGGCTTTACGGTGATGTGGATGCTTGACCGGCGCCGAGGTTCTGTCACGAGAGTCTGACGATTTATGTTGAAGGGCTTTATGTTGAATTCGGAGAGTATGTGCCTGAATGGTTGGCCCGCGTGGAACCAATGACCGCACTGAAATGACTTTTAACGACAACACCAACCAGAAGAACCGGATTGTGGCTTTGTATTAACTCGTGTTGACTTGTGGTGCAGTGGGTTGGTTTTGTGCATTTCGAAGTATGGCAATAAAGAAAAAAAGTTGTAGCGCGTAGGTACCGCACTCGGACCATACTCTAGAGACCCAGGTTCGATTCCCAATCGCTCTGAAATGTGTTTTTTAGATGCGACGCATCTCTTTCACTCGCCTTGTCCCTCCGGCGTCGTCCCGCGTAGTCAGTATCCCTCCCCATTCTCCTCACCGCGCTAGCTGCGCGCTAGCGCCGCTCTCACTGCAGCGCCATCTGCGTGTTAGCACTCCCCGGCGCTCGCTCCGTCCCCGTGCCAGCTGTGCATGGGGGCGGGTTAGCGCGCAGCTTGCCCTAGGTTAACACATGCGGATGCGCTGCTATGCGCTGCTCTCTCTCATTCCGCTGCATATAAACGCGGTAACTGCGCCGCTCCGCTCAGTCGTTCCGCAGCCGCTCCGCCGATGACATCCTCCCATCCCACCGATGATTTGAATGGAGACTAACAGGCCTGCTATCGCAATGGTCTGCGCAACCATAAAAACGTTACACCATCTTCCCGCGAGGGGAACCATGGGGTAGATGCGACGCATCGGGGATGAACATGCTGCGCAAAATATGAACACACAGCAACAATGGAGACGCCAACTTAACGGAAACGCAACGGAAACCCCCGATAATAATAATATTAATATATGTTTATTGCAATATACAAAATACATTTGCGGGCCTGCCGAAGCCACAGCACCATCTTTCCATCTTCCCATCTTTACACCATCTTCCCCTCGAGGGAAGATGTTGTAAATTTTTCTTGACTCTTTTCAGCGGTGGCTGTTTTCTGTGCAGATGATAACAACGACTTCAACAACAATACCGGTTGTTCGCACAATGGGGCACTTCAGGCTTTCACCATTAGAAATCGTTAGTTAGACTGAGAACTACGGAGCATTTGTGGGGAAGTTGGCCGTGCCGAAAAGCGTATTCTGTGTGCTTTCGTCTATGGATGACGTACACAATTGAGTTATCTGTGCTGGATAGGGGTATTGGTATACAGTTTCACTCCAAGACTAAAACGATTCTTTCGGAAATTCTTCGAGGTAATTTCAGACTTTTTGTAAACCATACCTACTGTGGCGAATCTAGATGTCGGGAAAAATAACGCCCTTAACGGTGTACTCAGTATGTGTTATACCCATTGTTATGTGCACTGACACACCCGGGCATGGGCGGGAACTACGGCTAGTTTATCATAAACTGCTGTGAGCGCACACAGCAGTATCTGAGTATCTTTGCTCGTACCTTTTCTTGTTACTGCCTCGTTGTTTCTTTTAAGGAATGTGAAAATCCCCACGGGATAACTGCTGTGTCGTGCAGCACCCAAAGCAGCGGCGATGAAGAAAAAAAATTTGTGAGCTGATTCAATCTGTGAAGGTGGATGACAAGCGTAGATTTGCGCGCAATTAGTAGTCTTCCAAATTTTCTTTCTTTTATATTAATAGTATTTATTTATTTTATTTATTTAATTATTTACACTCATTCCCAATTGTTTTTATTTTCATTTATTTTATACTACGCCTTATTTAATTACACTCCTCTGTTACTTGTCTTTTTGTCATTCTCATTTATGTTCATATTATTTATTTATGTATTGATATTCATTTGTTTTCCTTTTATTTGTTTTTATATTTATACATGTATTTTTTTATTTATCTATTTATGTATTGATTTTCTTTTTGTTTTAGTTTTCATTTTATTATTTATTCTTTATTATTTGTTACTTATTATTCTACTTTTTTTCGTTGATTTGTTTTAATATGTAAGCTTCGCCTTTTTTATGGAACGCGAAAGCGTTAGCGCGCTCCCTTTATACATTTTTTTGCTAAGAACGCGTAGCAGTCACTGGGCGCGCTACATTTATTTGTATTTCATTTCTTATAGGCGCCCGCTCGCTCTCTTTTTCGTTGAAGTTTTACGGCGTACCAGCGATACGGCGCACGCGCAAGGCGAACCCGCTGGCTCGTGCGTCCAGAAGGAGACACACTGCGATAATCATTTTCTGATGGCACGTGCCATACGACGCATGCGCCGGAGTTTTTTGCTGGGCACATTAAAGAACCGTTGCTTGGTAGAGGGATACAGCTTCGCTATGACATGAAGCTGGGCGCGGCTTCCAAGGGATAGCATCAGAGAGCGCCACGTGGACGCGACTTGAAGAAACACTCGGCAGCGATCACCATATTATAAAACTGGAAATTGCGCCCGCAAGACCCGCTAATCAACGCATCGGCACCGCCAGACTCACTAATTGGAAAGACTTTCGAGACGACACCCCTGCGTACTCCATCACTAATCTAGATGACTGGGTCCAACGGTTACTTGACACGGCCAAGAAGCACACAAAAGAAATTGCCCTAACCCAAGAAACCCCAGCCACTGACGCACACCTGCTCCATCTTTGGGATGCCCGACAAGGCCTGCTTCGAAGGTGGAAAAGGAACAGAACAAATAAGAAACTTCGCATCCGCATCGCTCAAATCACAGCAGAGGCAGATGCGTACGCTAAACAACTTAGCCAACAAAACTGGGCTGAGTTCTGCAACCAACTTCAAGGCACGCTCGGCACCCGCCGCACCTGGCAATTACTCCGATCTTTATTAGGCAGCAAGGAATCCAATTCCACCACCCAACACCATCTGAAGCGCCTGATACATAATTACCAGGGTACAGAATCCGATTTAGTGCGAGAGCTTTAGCAACCGCTTCAAGCACCCATCTCCGCTACTACTCTGACACTTCCGTCATACACAGGAAAACACAATCCAGACATGGACGCACCTTTTACTATGGCGGAAATCGAAGCAGCCGTTCACCATCTAACCCGCAACACAGCCCCAGGAAAAGACCGGATTCCTAACAAGCTCCTCCGCAACGTTGATTACGTAGCCCTTGAAAGCTTTGGACTTTATCAACTCCCATTGGCAGGCTGGAACCCTCACCCCACAGTGGAAGCACGCCGAAATCACCCTCATACCCAAGCCCAACAAACCACTCATTATAAAGAACCTCCGCCCCATCTCTCTCACTTCATGTGTCGTAAAACTGTTTGAGCTCATGGTTCACAACAGACTATCACCCCACATCGAAGAGCACGGGTACTTCCCACATACAATGTACGGCTTCCGCCCCCACTTATCGGCCCAGGACATCCTACTTCAACATAAAGACGACGTTCTAGACACCCTGAACAATCAGAGCAAAAAAATCAATCCTAGCCCTAAATATCAAAGGGGCATTTGATAACGTAACGCATCATGCTATCTTGCAAGGTCTTGCCTCTACCAACTGCGGCGAACGTACATTTTCCTACATCGCTTGCTTTCTGACCAACCGCACGGCAACAATAGGCATTGGGCATCTCCGTTCCGACCCATTTGCAATGGCGCCCAAGGGAACCCCACAAGGATCCGTCGTTTCACCATTGCTATTCAACTTAGCCATGAAAGATTTGCCACCGCTCCTCGCAGCAATCCCCAATTTACGCCATGCACTTTACGCTGACGACCTCACCTTGTGGGTCCCCACCGGCTGCACCGGCGCCCAACAAGACGCACTTCAGGAAGCAATACATGTCACTCAAACATACCTCCGAGCTCGTGGACTGGAATGCGCACCAGAGAAGTCCGCCCTCCTCGCGCTCTGTGCCCGAACTTACAAAAAAACGAACGGACCCAATCCCGACCCGGAATTAACGATCAACAACCTCGCAGTACCCACATTGTCCCCCACCTTCGCATACTCGGTCTCAACATACCCAAAAATGGAAGCGGCTCTCAAACCTTACCTGCATATAAAACGTACCCTCACACAACTAACGCACCTCGTACGACGCATCGCCCACCGCCGCTACGGCCTTCAGGAAAAGGCACTCTGAGAATAACTCAAGCAATACTGATCAGTCGTCTGATTACGGCACACCATACCTGGCTCTCAAATCCGCCGAAAAAGAAAAACTCAATACTTTTACCGCCAAGCCTACAAACTCACCCTTGGCATGCCCCCCTCACCATCCACTCGCAAGTTGCTCCAACTAGGGGTACACAACACTTTGGAAGAATTGCACGAGGCTCATCGCTGTTCCCAAATCACCCGTCTCAAGCAGACACCTACCGGAAGAGACACCCTTACACGCCTTGGATACCCGGTACCGCCCAAAGAAGATCAGCCCAAACGTGTCCCCATCCACATCCGTCAAACACATTCGTGTAGCTCCCGTGCCGCGGAATATGCACCCCTTTACAACAAAGCACGCCGCAAAGCACGGGTCGATGCAGTTACGAAGAAGCACGCCGGGAACCCTAAGACACGCTACACGGACGCTGCACGCTACACCCGCAAACCCGCTTACGCAGTCACGGTTATAGACCACCAGGGAACCGAGGTCACAGCCGCCGCAATATCCTCCACATCTACAAACTTCCGCTGACGAAATCGCCATCGCCCTAGCAGCCACAACACATAGCGATTACGTTACAGTCATTACGGACTCGCAAGTAGCATGCCGCAACTACCAGCTCGGCCGCATATCACCCTTCGCCCTCAAGATCCTGAATGCCATCCCGCAGCTTCACGACATTCATATCGTTTGGGCCCCTGGACACGAGTCTCTCGACGGAAATGCGGCGGCACACGCCGCTGCCCGCGTACATACCCTCCGGGCCATTTTCGAAGAGAGCCAAGACACGGAGAAGGCCCCCCCACACACTGAATGGCTACGCGGACATTCTCGCTCACTTCAGACACGAGCGCCAGCAGTTCCCTCCACCCAACTCCCACTTTTCCGGAGCCGAAAGCGACCACACTCCGCTCGGCTACAGACCAACTCCTACCCGCACTGTACCCTCCTCCACCTATCTACCCCCACCCAGTATTATAGTACCTGCAACTTTTGCCCCCAACCAGGCGCCCTGTACCATCTGGCCTGGGAGTGCCAACAATCCCCATCCCTCACACCCACTCCCCGTCCCACGTACGAGCAGTGGGTGGACCGGCTGTCCAGCTCGGACCTCTCGACCCAGCGCATGCTGATAGAGAGGGCACGAGCAGCCAGCAAGGACCAGGGCATCCCGGACTAGCGGACGCCCCCCCACCGGTGGTGCTCTCACCACCCCGCACCATTAAGCTCCAAATTAAAGATGTTTATCCTCTCTCCTCAGAGGACACAGGCAGTTGTCTAACCGGGGATAAGACGGCGAAGAGGTAGTTATATCTTGTCGTGTTTTTGTGTCTGTTGCCTTGCGTTCATCATACTGTCTGTTGCCCTCGATCATGAATGATGCGGCGGCCACAGATGCTGCCGCGACAAGTGCATAACCTAGAACGCTAGTTCTGGGCGATGGGAATTCTTTCTTGGTCGTTTTCATCCAGCAGTGGTGGTTAGCTAGCCGTTCAGGCCGCATTTATTCCACGCTTATGGGCAAACAAAACTTTAGTTTGGAGTCCTCCTGTGCCGGATTTTTCTTGTCTTCCGTGCTTGAGCCCCCCAAAACATTTTGTGTCTACAGTGAACTCATCGCCATGAAACACAGCTAGTTTTAAATACAAAAACGCTTTTGCTCTTTATCTTTTTGTTACTCCCTGGCCAAGTCGCAAAGAAGCTGTAGCGCGAAGTTACAGTTAAAAACTTTGGGGGCAAATAATTAGGAACCGATTTTCGGCTGATATGTCACGTTCCTTAACAACGTTTTTTATTTCGTGTATCACTTTTTTGTGTTCCGTATGCCGGGAAATATTGCCTACGACCACAATATCGTTGGACAAAATTTACCTTGCTAGATGAAACTGATTCAGTATTCGCAATAACCTGGTGACTATTAATGACGTGTTTTGGGACTAAAGAATAGAGAGAGAGAGAGGGAAACAACTCTTATTGAGCCCATTTCAGGTGACGCCGCAGGCGTCAGACGGGGTGAAACCCTATTTACGAGTCCCATACGAGTGCAATAGCTCCTGGCCCCTGAACGGCAGCTCTTGCGGCGTCGACAGGTGAGTGCTGGACATCAGGATCTCCCATCTCTCGGGTAGGGTAGGGGGGGGGGGGCGAAGAGGACGGGTAGGGAAGGCAGGCGATTCTCGAGTTGAGTGCACTCCGCCAGTATGTGCGGCAGAGTGCCTTTAGTCTTTTTGCAGTACAGGTAGATGCGGTCGTGTTCTGCCGGGAACATCCAGTGCAATAAAGCTGGGTGCGCCAGTGACCCCGCTTGTGCGAGGCGCACGTTCGCCTGCTGCTTGCGTTCCAGTTGCCGGTGCGGCCAGGGAAGCCTGCACATGGCGCTCCTGTACAGCCGGGTAATCTCCCTGTAGCTTGTAATTGGGTGCGGTATCTCCGACTTGTGCTCGGCCTGGTCTGAACGGCGAGGGCATTGCCTTCCACTGTCGAGTGGGCCGGAATCCACACGGGCTCTACGCCTCGTCGCGGTGTGCGGCGCTTTGCGAGAATTGCTTGGGACACGTGGGAGATGATCCCCTTGCGGTAGTTGCCGTAAGCCGTCTAGAGGTCCGTGACGATCGTCTGCACGGCCTCGTGCGTGAGACCGAGAGAGATGGCCACCTCTTCCGCTTGGCTGGGGTCTGTCGTCCGTACCGACGCGATGGTCACCAGCTTGTCGATGGTCGTGACGGCGGCCAATGCTTTGCTGCTGTGCTCGGGAAGTGAGGCGTCCGCGTAGAGGAATAGGGGGCTGCTTTCAGTTGCCGGGCCAGTGCCTGTGCCCGCGCGGCGCGCCTCTCGTCGTTCCTGCCGGCCTGCATGTTGCGTGGAAGGGGCTTGGTCTGGATTGCTATCCTTCACGGGGGAGGTATAGGTTACTTGAGTGTCTTTGGTTCGATGGGCAAGCCGATCTTTTGCTCCGTCTGGCTCAGTCGCACTCTCTGGTTAGAACGATCAGCCTTTATGAGCTCGTCTACCGTAATATGTATCCCCATGCCCAGCAGCTTCTGCGTAGCCAGTACGGGGTCAGGCCTATAGCCATCTTGGTAACTTTCCTTACAAACGTGTCTAGCGTGTTCCTGTTCGCCATTGTTAGCCGGAGATACGGGGCCGAAGCTGATGGGAGATACGATGAACGCCCTAACCTGGCGGAAGGCGTCATCTTCTTTAAATCATCTGTTTCGATTAGCAACGCGTCGGATCATTCCGATGACCTGTTCGGAGGCCGGCTTAGTCTTAGGGATGGCCGCTGCCACCTTCCCGTCTCGTTGTAGCAACAGACCGAGGATGCACAGCTGCTGCGTGGGCTTTATGTCTACTCCGAAGAATAAAAAGAGGCTTCAGGAAACCTGTAGGGCCATTTTTACTTTCGTCATTAGGATTTGGCTTGAATGAGGCATTTCCAATCCCTAATTTTCCGAAGAAGGCGAGGTACGGAAAGGTATATGTGTTATAAATTATTCTCAAAAGGCACCAGCAACGGTCCGTAATGAACCGCAATGGACCAGCAATGGACCGAAATGGACCGAGCTGATCTTCTTCGCTTCTGTTTGGTGCAGTTTCTGGGATTTTGGTGGCTACAGCTCTCAGAACCACCCAGAGTGCGCGTCGCTTGCCCTGCAGTGTTCGGTACTGTGGGTGTGCTGCTCACGGGCCGTTTTTCGACATGAAAGGCGGACGAAGCGGCAGCTACCGACACCCTAAGGCCACGCGCATCCCGATCTACGCAGACACCTCAACTTCACTGGCCATATCTGGTGAAATCTTGGCGATGCCGCACCTATCCGGAAGCCGGGACGTCCTGCACAGCGCATGAGTTCAACCTGGAAATAAATCCAGCCCGGATCGTCGCAGCACTCAGTGGGCTCGGCAGCACCGCTATGGAGCGAGCTAATCTTCCTTGCTTCTTTTTGGTTCAGGTAACAAACCGCTATTGTCTTTTTGCTAAGCGAACTAGTTACCGTGCCGTAGTTGTGCTGCCGAGCCCACACTGGTTTTGTACTTTTGTTTATGACTGTGAAAATGCGCTTGTGCAGGTCCTTTTGTCAGCTGGCGATGTTGAAAGAAACCGTGAACCTGACTTCCCCAACTCTTCTTACTCCGCCGACGTTTCGTCGCAAATGCTCAAGGCACTCAAAGAATTTCAACCTGGCCAGTCAGCCATGTCAGAGCAATTAAAAACGATTCAGACAACGCTGGTGGAGAGAGAAAAGACCTTAATAGAGATGAAGGAACGGGTAGATCAGATAGAGACAGACCATGCTTTCCTTAGAGACTATGAGGCCGCTACTGACGGAACTGCAGTCGGATGCTAATAACAATGCTCATCATATAAAAGTGATGACGGCTCGAATCAATGACTCAGAGAAGAGATCAAGGCGCAATAACCTGGTATTTTATGGGCACCTGAATACCCAAAATGAATCATGGCGAGAGTAGGAAAAAATAGTAATTGAGCACTGCAATCGCCTCTTCAAACTACCGTTCAACCCCGTGACATTGAAAGGGCCCATCGCATAGGTACGTTCCGCGCCGGAAAATGCAGACCAATAATAGTTCACTTCGCGTATTTTAAAGATAAGGACCATATACTGTCACTTAGCAGTTAGCTTAAAGACACCGACTTCAGCATTTCTCAGGATCTCTCCCCTAGTAATCGCCTTGCCCGTAAGCGCCTGATTGAATTTCGGAAAACTCAACATTCGAATTACAAGCTACGCCTTGAAACACTGACCGTATACAACAAAACCTACGTGTTTGATCATCCTTCAAATACGGTTGTTCAAAAGAGCTCATAGCAGCCAGCCAATAAACAACGCGAGTCACGTCCTTCCCAACAGTCTTTACCATTTTTGTTAACCAACATACGTTGAGTCCTTCCGAAGCAAGATAAGCTATGCGACTTGATAAATTTTTCATCGTTAACTATCGTGCTACTAACTGAAACGTGGCTTAATTGGTTAATCGATGATACGGAATTATTGCCATGTCTCCCTGACTTTGACATATTTTGCCAGGACAGGGATAGCAACTTGAGTGGTGGTGGTGTCCCTGTAGCCAAGAACGTCTCCCTTTCACCTACCTTCGTTGCCTGAGTGATCATTTCTTTGTGCATGCCTCATTCGCATGCAGCTTACACAAAAATTGATTGATTGTAGGGTTTAACGCGCCGACGCAACGCAGGCTATGAGGCGCGCCGTAGTGGACAGCTCCGAATTAATTTTGACCACCTGGGGATCTTTAACGTGCGCCGAAATCTCGTACACACGGGCGTTTTTGCTTTTCGCCTCCATCAGAAAAGCGGCCACCGCGGCCGGGAATCGAACCCGCGACCTCGTGCTCAGCAGCACAACGCCTTAGCCACTGAGCCACCCCGGCGGGTCTTACACACAAATTAAAAAAAAACCCAGAAAAACTCTTACGTTGTACGATAAAGGGGATTACGACAGTATGAACCGGGACCTATCGACGTACATTGAAAACTTTGCAGCCAGCTTTGCGCAATGCTCACTTGAATCCAATTGGCTTCATTTTAAAGGAGAGATGCAACGCCTAATCCGCCTTTATATTCCCACTAAAACAATTTCTGAATGCCCGAGTTCTCCGTGGTTTAATACATCCCTTACACGCTTAAACAAAAAAAAGACGATTTTTCTGGCAGAAAGAATTCTAGCCAAGCACGAGTCCTCCAAAGAATTCTAGCCAAAGACTTCGAGTCAAGCCTGGCAGAAATATTACACCGCTGAAAGCGATTAAAAAACCTCAACCGCCAACGCTAAACAAAGTTTCTTCTCTCTCACCTTACCCGCTATACTACGCACTTCTGGAAAACGAATATTCCCAGTGCATCTAACTCTGTTTCCTTGTGCGATAGCTCTGGACTCCCTACTCCGGAACCTGAAGTATCAGATATATTAAACGCCGCATTCAGCGCCGTTTTTGCGCGTGAACCCTTGAATGGCCTTCTGCTGCCCCTTCTTATAATAACCCCCCCCCCCCCCATGCCGAGTATTTTGTTTGAACCACAAGGCATAGTCAAAGTAATTTAATCACTGAAAAATTCGTCCTCTGTGAGAGTTGATGGCATAAATTCTAAAGTGCTAAAAAACACCAAACACGTGAGCAGCTTGTTTCTCAGACTCATTTTTCAACATTCTTTTTACACAGGATCAGTTCGCTATGACTGGTGCATCGGTAAGGTCATCCCAGTCTTTAAAAAGGCAAACCGCTTGAACCCTTATCATAACCGTTCCATTTCAATTACGAGTATTTATTCTAAAATCATGGTGCACATATCGTATTCGCACATTACCAAATTTTTGAATTGGGTTAATTTCTTCCCTCCTAATCAGCATGGTTTCCGTAAAGATCATTCCTGTGACACTCAGCTTGCCATGTTCCTTCATGACGTACATTCATGCCTAGACTGCAACATTCCAAATGATTGATTGATTGACTGTATTGATTTTGAAAAAGCATTTGATAACGACCCACATAATCACGTACTGCTAAAATTGCCGCGCCTTAACTTGGACCCGTTAGTTTCGAATTTGATAAGCGCATTTCTAAGTGACTGCCAGCAATTTGTCCGCGCCAATTCGCATATATCATCACTACGTGCTCTCCGTTGTTCACCAAGGAACCGTCCTGGGGCCAATTCTTTTTCTCACATATATATATATAAATGATCTCGCCATAAATCTTACTTCGAACGTCCGTCTCTTTGCAGACGACTGTGTCATTTACCGCCCTATGAGTAGTAGCTGTGACATATCCGCCCTACAAGAAGACTTATTTCGCGTACAGGATTGGTGCAATAACTGGCTGATATCTTTAAAAATAAAAAAAAAACTGTGCACGTTTCGTTCCACCACCGCCGCAATTTTGTGCAGCCTAAGTATACTATTAGCAACATTACTATCGGCTCTGCCGACTCGGTTAAATACTTAAGTGTCCATATATCCCACGAGTTAAAGTGGGCCTGTCCCATAAACCTTTTAACAAAGTCGGCTAACCGTGCTCTTGGCTACCTACGCCGTTCTCTTGGCCCAACCCCTCTCTCAATAAAATTACTTGCATACGTAACTTTCATGCGGCCTAAAATAGAATATGCAAATGCTATCTTCGATCCTCACCAAACTGATTTGATCACCACCCGCGAAACTGTCCAAAATCGCGCTGCTCGATTTATTTTGTCTGATTACTCCTCCTATTCAAGCGTGTCAGCGTTAAAAGCTGAATTTTACCTTCCTATTTTTCAATCTCGCCGCAAAATAGCTCGACTGTGTCTCTACCACAAATTCTTCCACTCGCAACAACTTAGAAATCAGTACATCCTACTAGCCCACAGTATTTCCCGTGCTAGTCACACCAACGCAGTCAATCCTGGACGTGCCCATACTAATGCATTCCAACAGTCATTTTTCATACGCACATCCCGAGACTGGAATGACCTACCTGCTGCAGTTGCTACCTTCATTGACCACTCCCAATTCAAGCACGCCAAAAAAAGAAGTGCCCCATGTATAGTGTACCCATTCTGTTGCTGTCACCACGCTGTTTTTAAGCCTCCTTTCTAGTACTGTACCATGCCCTCCCCTTATATACAAGTGCCGCCAAAATTACTGTACATCGTCTATTGCCGTTACCATGTTGTTACCCTTCTTTCAAGTGCCGTGTCATGCCCACCCCTCATGTAGTGCCCCAATGGGACCTTTGAGAAATCAATCATCAAATCAATCAATCAATCCGTTTATCACAATACCGCTCAGTCTTTAAATGCGGAACTTGGTTTGCCCCGTGCTTCCCAATCTTTCTGTTCCCAGTTACACCAGAAGTGCTCGCTACGCTTGGCACGCTGAAAAATACAAGCCCAGGCCTACGCAAATTTCTATTCGCCATTTGAAGTTAGTTGCTGATTAATCCTAAATACTCTTAGCTACATAATAAATCTCGTCCTTAGGTGTAGTACTTTTCCATCTTTTCTAAAGAAAGCTAAAATATTACCTGTTTTCAAAAGAGGTGACCAGCTAATAATATATAATTACCACCCAATTTCTATTCTCTCTTGTATTAGTAAACTAATTGAACAGATATGTACCAAAAGACTGACGAGCTACCTCAAAGAAGTTAATCTACTGAATCTATGTAAATTCGGTTTTCGGTCTGGACGTTCCACCAACCTAGCAGTGCTTTTACTAACAGACTTCATTAAAAATCAATTGACGCTGGAAATTTTGTCGGTTCAGTCTTTCTAGATTGTACAAAGGAGTTTGATACGATTAATCATAATATCTTGCTTAAAAAATTAGAAGGTCATGCCATAACCGGTCCACCACTAACATTTTTGAAAAGCTATTTACTTAACCGACACTATACCGTATACGTGGCTGACACTTTTTCTGAAACAAGAACACTTAACCAAGGTGTACCTCAGGGACCTATTCTCGGTCCTTTACTTTTCGTATTGTATAATAATTATCTTCCGTATTGTCTTAATTCTTCTCACTGCGTCTTGTATGCGGACGATACAGCCATTTCTTTATCTAATAAAACGATAATTTGCATTACCACTAACTCGAACGCAGTACTTAACCACGTTGTAAAATGGTGCCGCGTCAACTATTTAGTTATTAACCCGGAAAAACTAAATTTGAGGTCCTTAGATATCGTCAGAAAACCATCGGTTTTCTTTCCGAATTACATCTTGGGTCTCATTTAATTACATCTTGTGGCCACATTACATTTCTTGGCATTCGCCTCGACCCGCACCTTTCATTTAGTTCTCACTTTTTATATTTAAAGCAAAAACCACCGTTTGGGATTCGAGCTTTAATCAAGGCTCGGCGCTTTGTCCCTCACCTAGCCCTGTTGTCTTTATATTTTGCTTTCGCTCACAGTCATTTTCATTATGGTATTGTTTCATGGGGCAACACTTACTCCTCTCACATTTCCTCTGTTTAACATATACAAAACCAGTGTATTCGCATTATAACATTCAGTCCATGTCATTCCTCCGCCTCACGACTTGTACATCAGAACAATATACTATCAATTATTGGGCTGCTTCAATATAACTTAGGTATTCTTTTTTACAAATTATTGCACTATAACCTCTCTTATGATCTGATCTTTTTGATGTTAGTGTTCTACGCAGTAAAAGTGTAACCAGGTTTTCAACGAATAACAATTGGTTAATACTACCTGTTCATACTAATTACGATAAGAAAACTACTTGTTTTTGAGCTCTGAAAGTTTGGAATAATTAGCCTACTTCTGTCAAATCATCCCCATCCCTTGGTTGCTTTAAAAAAACCTTAGAGGACTTCTTTTGCATTATTTAGGATCTTGTTCTCTATTTTATTCTTACGTTATACCCAAGGTTTTTATGTGCCTGTGCGTCCTTTGTGTCATTTACGAACGGATTTTTTCATTTTAATTTACGATATCTACACTTAGAGCTAACTTTCGAATGTATGTTCATGAAACGCTAATTTCTCGTGTTTTATACTGCATATTGATTTGTTGGGCTCTTTCTCCCATTTGCTGCTTCTACACAATTCGTCTGATGTATTTGCAATCGAGGGTCCCCTTTCCGTCAATTGAGTTTGGGACCCTCGTCTGCATACTAATATGTTTGTAATTCTTTTTTGCAATAAACTTTCTCTTCGGTCCTTTCTTTCTCTTTCTTTTTTTCTTTCTTTCTTTCTTTCTTTCATAACTTTTTACCCGGCTCGTTGAAAGGTTTATACAATGCTTTTAGATATCACTCCAAATCTAATTTCAATGAATATTTCAACGTGGTTTTTGCAGCCGCTATTCAACGCAAACGCTATTATTCCAATAAAAAGCATTCTTATTGCAAAAGAACTTATTGCAAAAGAAAGAAGTTTAACATAAACGATTATCTGGGATTAACCGCATCTTTCACGAATTATGAGTGAGTAAATTCTACTGATAATAATGCATTCTTTTAGAAAATGATGTTGCGTCTCCACCGAAACTTATGCATGGTCACTAATCAATTTGTATAGGGAATATGAAAGCGTTAGTTGCGCATGTTTCTTTTATTTGAAGTTGGAAAAGTTATATCCAAAGAATTTACAAAAGAATTTACAGAATTGCAATGGCGGAAATAAGAACGAGCTTTTATATTCCTGAAAGCGTTGTGCTGTTTGACTACGTTGCTGCCAGTCCGTTTTAAGCAGCCGCTCCGCGCAACAGTTGGTCGCTGCTGCTTTTTTTATCCATTTATAACAAAAACTAAAGTTGTATTTGATGCGATAATTGTTCTTCTAGCCGGAACTCAGCTTGGGTCCAATTAGGATGGGGCGCAAATTGAAGAAGTTACAGCGCTTCCATTTTGTGAAGATGGGTGACCTTCAAGAAGTACTCAGTCAACAGAGTAAATGAAACAAACCACGTTTGCTCGTAATTTTTCATTGAGGATACTTCCTAGCCGTTCTTCCTCGTGCAAACTAGGAAGCGCTAGAGCTTCATTCTAGGAAACAAACATGGGGCCGTTTATTTTCCTCTTGGAAGGTAGGCATCTTACTGTCAGTGTAACACGTAAGCAAATCCGCTCGATCAAAGAACACACCAGACAGGTCGTAATCGACTATTTGGCGGCCACGTGTAAGCCTTCCGCCAGCACAACGGACATGTCATGAGTAAGGCAATGAGCCCCATAGCTTCGACTGCACGCCCCAGCTGCCTCCATCTAGTCCCTGCACGTGGTTTCATAAACCGGCAACCGTCCATGGGCGCGCGCCTAAACGTGAAAGAGCCCGGCAAGTAATGGTTGTGAAGGAGGGATGGGCTGTAGCGAAAAAGAACGCCGAGTCGGCGTCGAGTAAAGTGACTTTACTCCAATGAAACCCGGGATGATTCGACATCGACCGTGGTATTCTGGCGGCAGCTTTCATCGCCAGCCCACCAGACCAGGTGATGTTGTTGGGCCTATTATCTGCCCTAACACTTTCTCAGTCCAACAACTTGTAAGCCCGGCCAAACCCATTAAACACTGAGCGGGGGGTACCTGTTGTCGACGTTGAATCTCACAGCGCAACGTTACGCCTAAGGTATACCCGAAAGGGACGTCAGGGTGGCGCATGCCCTCTTTCGAAAACAACGTGGACGTTCCGCAGGCGTATATGGGTGTTTTACAGCCAATAGGTTGAGACTTTTTGTTAGGTAGGTTGGCGTGTCTTCCAAAGGGATTTTAGTCACCACTGTACATACACCGGCGCCATGACAAGGGCTGGTTTTCGTAGAACGGACCATGCGGGGACTATGCCTTAAAAAGAGAGGCTACGAATATATAGTTTACGCTGCTCATCAATGACTGGATAAATCAGGTCACAAGAGCACAAGCCGCGGGTGGTGGCCCGTGGCAGACGACGTGCTGATGACAACATCGACTTAACAACGTAAGACCTTTTAAAGCAAAGATAAAATATATTACTAAAAATTACAGGTGCATTTCGTTACCCTTCAATAGCATTCGTTCCGTTGCTTTTACTTCGTCGCATACCGGAATATATTTTCACGGTTCTAAAACGAAAAAAAAAACGTGACAAAATAATAAACCACTCCATCAGCAATAGAGATACCTTAAATGTCCTCACCACTGGAATGGCGCAACCGCGTTTCAGACCGTACGTAACCGTGGCCCAAAACACCACACGCAAGGGGAAAATACAAGTCTGTTGTCTAAGATTTATAAACATAAAGCGGAGTTTCTGTAGCTCGACATAGGTGTTGGTCCGTAAAGAACGCAGGAGAAAGAATATCTGCTTCCAATACAAAGTGAAAAAAAGTTATGAAGATACTACAGAGCCCCCTTCATTCCAAAGCAAAGAGGATTGGCTGAAGTCTCCAGGGAAGCTTTGTTGTCAAAGGGTTGCTTTCTTACAACGTAACTCAAATTGACGGCAATAAAGAAGTCATTACTGAACAAGCACCGAGGTGCATCTACATACTGCAGCAAAAACAGCTGCTGACCTATAAACATAACTACGTAAACATTTCTGAAAGTGACAATATATTTGGCGTAGTTAAAATACTCTGATAACAACAGAGCTCACTAACAAAACTCTGAAATCTTCGGCAGTCAATGCACACATCAGATCAGCAGGTGGCGCGCTGTACAGCATGGATCATGAATATTTTAACTACTTGATTATCTTTACGTGAGACTAACTCCTGACTCTCCGCGGTGCTTATCTCAGGCGGTATTCCGAAGAGAGAATCCAAGTTGGAGCTGGTAGCATTGTAGAAAAAAATCAACAGAAAAGAGGGAAAAATGGAAGCTGAACAAAGATAGACGGGTGCACGCAGCGTCATGAAAAGGTATTCTCGGGATACTATGTACTCGTACCCCAACCTAAATGGCTGCCTTACTGTTGATTATCCCGTTTTGTTTGAAGTTGGTTCCATACGACGCAGTCTCAAGGGAGCACAATTGACCCATGCGACTGGCTCAACGATGCCGACTGCAGAGCTTTCGCAGGAGCCTCACACAGGAGCCTCACAAATGCTCTGCTCGTTCTTTGTGCTATAGATGGCACTTGAATGTATGTGCGTGTGCGGTGTGTGCGTGCCTGCGTGCGTGCGCACTGCGCGCGTGTGTGTGTGTATGTGCCTGCGTGCGTGTGTGCACGTGCGCGTGTATGTGTGTGTGCGTGTCAGTGTGAGTGTGTATGCGTACAGGCCTGCGCATGTGCGCGCACGCGCGTGTGCGTGTGTGTGTGTGTGTGTGTGGGTGTGTGTGAATGTGTGTGCGTGCGTGTGCGTGCGCGTGCGCGTGCGTGTGCGTGTGCGTGCGAGTGCGTGCGTGCGTGCGTGTTATTGATCGTGTGCGTGTGCGTGTGCGTGTGTGTGCGCGTGCCTGCGTGCGTGAGTGCTGCGCGCATGTGTGTGTGTGCGTGTCTGTGAGTGTGTATGCGTACGTGCGTGCGCATGCGTGTGGGTGTGTGTGGGTGTGTGTGCGTGCGTGTGCGTGCGCGTGCGCGTGCGTGTGCGTGCGTGCGTGCGTGCGTGCGTGCGTGCGTGCGTGCGTGTGTGTGTGTGTGTGTGTGTGTGTGTGTGTGTGTGTGTGTGTGTGTGTGTGTGTGTGTGTGTGTGTGTGTGTGTGTGTGTGTGTGTTCGCCGGGAAATCCGTGCTCATGCCAAGTCGTCGGAAACAGCCACGCCTTCAGCAGTAACACTTGTTCCCAAATTGCCGTTAGACACTTGCCCCTTCCGTTCAGGCCTGGACAAGTTGCCGTCGCTGATGCGCTTTCAAGCTTATACCCGGCTATATACGAGTATAAGTCGACGCCGAAGAACGCTACGTCGCCTCGAGAAGACTGTCAATGGTTCCACTAAGGCTACCCCTGCCATCTAGCACTTTCTTCCATCTATGACCGCTAACTTTGAGCCTCTTTCGTTTAATCGCCACACATTGCTGTGGCCTTAAGAGCCCTGGGAACTTCGTACGCACTGATTTCTTTGCTCTTTTGTATGAAGTGTTTTCTTTTGGGGTTTTTTCCCCGGAGGATCGCCCAATTGTTAAAATATCCCGACAAGTGCTTGAATTGTGCTTTCTAGAGACCTATGTCGGAGGTTTACCTTCGCGGATCACGAGCACCAGACTGATTGTCTGACACGTCCTCTGAGAAAACCATCAAACAAATGCTGTGGGACATCCGTGTGATCTCCATTCTTCGATTCCATGAGAGGGAAACAGAGCGCCTCATGTATGTCCGTTTTATTTTCAGGCTCCATGAACTAACCACAAAATCATATCCACAAAATCATTTGTGGTATTTTTTATGGCTTCAATGGTCATCTACATTGAGCAAGTAGAATATCCCTCGTTTTTAACTGGACAATAAATGGCGAGATGGTCATTTTATTCAGACTACGTCTTCTTGGTTATAATAAACCACACGCCATCGTGACACAGCGTATGTAGCGTGGCTACTTTTAATTATTGAGACTGGACAGAAGCAGTCAGCAGACAACGTATCATAGCCCTGTGAAGTAAAATCGCTGAATTTATTGTGCCATCATAAGACCTATTGCAATTTTTAAAACTTCGACAGTAATTAACTCAGGTAAATGCGAAGCGTATCCATTCAGCTGGGGAAGCGCCGCTTGATTGTTTTTGGTACTGCTGCATTCCTTTTTTATAATAATTTAGCCTCCAAGCCAATTACGTGGGGGTAACGGAAGCAAGTTAAGCATTGCATCCTTTACAAAAGCTCTGTGCTTGAGCGACGCGACTCTGAGCTTAGATATATCCTTCAAAAAGTTGTCCAGTCTATTCTCTGGCGCTGGTGGCACACTATAAGAAAACAGGATATATGGAGGACAAGTACGAGGCGATACGTTCACGTAAACTGGAAGCCCAATATATACAAGCTAACTTCCTCTCCGTAGTATCATCATCTGTGCGTCCTGTTCCGCAACCCTGCTCTCCATTGCCATACACAGCAGCCACTGATTACCTGGCCTGCTCGTTAATCAACTCGCCCAGAGTAATTCTGAAGTAGTCCCAATGATAAATAGATGTATAATGGGCAGTGAACAGAGGTAGCAGGAGTTACGCTTGTGACGCTCGCGCCCATGTCAGCACACTCCTTCGCTAGTGCGCGTTGCCTGCCAAAGCGTTTTATTGCTCGCGCGGCATTCCTTCCCGCTGCTACCTTGATTGAGGGGATGCGTTCTCGCACCGAATATCTTCGCCTGACGACGATGATTCTTTACGGCGCGGCATTCTCTCTCTGTGCTGTTGATTGACAGTACTCACACCCGAAAGACGCCATTTTGCGAGGTGGCACACCTAACGCTTTAACACTAAAAAGGCATAACTGTAAATATGGGTAGAGGGGGCCACCCGATGTTTAGACACGCGCTAAACTGGAGAACGGCCAATGAATTCACAAAATTGGGTCGGCTTGAAGTGCTCATAACTTCCCTCCCAGACGCTACTACATTTCCAAACATTTCGGCAGTTAGCGCCACAGACTCTCGCTTCGAAGCAGCCATTTCAAGAACGCCACAACCCCCTCAAAAGCGAGACCAATCCCAAGTAAAGAAATGCAGACTGAGCAGCAAAATTAAGAAGTACCGCCGGGAAACTGTGGACTAACCGAGCACAGCTGCAAAACTTGTTTAAAGTTCTGGTACCTTTCTGACCCGTTTTTAAGCCGCATTAGATCGACCAAGAGCCATTCTGTGCAATCTTTCCTTTTGTATTTGTTCTTGCCTTCCACAATCACTCAAAGCTAATTTTGTGTCTACCACACTGCAAATATGTCTCATCTGTGATGCCACCCACTGTTCAATCAATGCTTGCACGATTGTACAAAACCTGTCGTGACACTGCACTGCAAATCAGGGCAAATGGCCAATAACTCTCTCCGTTGCTTCGAATTTTATCATCTGTTCCCAGTGTTTTTCTTTCGCACAAACCAGACGTACTCCCAAATAGGTCGCCATTCTATCGGTGCCTACCTTGCAAAGTTGCTCGGATTGTCCGCAAAGTACCAGGATTTTCAATTTTTAATATCATCACTGTTGTTCACAGTTCCTTTTTATTACTACAAGAGATGCCAAGCAGAGCTTATACGGCAAGGCTTCCGATTGCATTTGCCGGAGAATGATTCTGGAGTAGAGGGCAGCCATGGCCAGTGGGCCACCATCAGCCAAGCTTGCACCATATACAGCACGGTGAACCGACATCCGTTACCATGATGGGAAATTTCTTCGCGCCTTTTCTGCTGAGGTAATTTCTGCAGTCGATAAGCGCAGATGACCAATAGGGGAAAAACCTAAAGCGATGCTCTTCTGCCACAAAACGGCATTTTCTCACCACTTTCTTTCTTTTCTTTCTATATTCTTTATCTGCTTTAATAACCTACCGCATCCTACCCTTTGCTTTCCGAGGTTTCCAAAAATTATTTCCGTGTTATTTTCAACGAGCCCCTTATTTCCTATTCTGATTGGCTACATGCATAGCGAGGGCCTCTGTTCTGGCAGTCTTGGTGCCATAGGAAGCTTAAGAGGGTTTAAAGCTGGTCGACCACTCTTGACATGTTGTAGACACTCGAGTCACGGCCCGGTGGTTCAAAGAGGGTCCTTTTCACCCCGAGTAGTCCGAGTGGCGCTGGCTACCAACCCCAAGCACAGGAAACAAAAATACCTGAACATAAATACCCCAGAAAGTGGAGGGGAAAATCGCCCCACCGGTAGAGTAGTGGTTATCGCACCAGACCGGTATTCTGGAGGTCGTGGGTTCGGATCCCACCTGGCGGGCATTTTTTCTCCACTTTCTTTCTTTCTTTCTAAATTCTTTATCTGTTTCAATAACCTGCCACATCCTCCCCTTTGCTTTCCGGGGGCTTTTCTGGACTGCCAACTCTTATTTCTGTATTATTTTCAACGAGCCCCTCATTTCCTATTCTCATTCGCTATATATGTATATATATATATCTATAGGAAATGCAGGGCTCAGTGAATTAAGACAGAATAAGGGTTGGCAGTCAAGAAAACCTCGGAAAGCAAAGGAAGGTAATGCGTTGGGTCATAGAAAGAGATGAAGAATTTTATGACTCACAAGGAAAATGATGAAAAATGCCCGCTGGGTGGGATCCGAACCTACCACATCCAGAATACCGGTCTTGTGCGATAACCACTACGCTACCGGCGGGTCTGTTTCCCCACCACTTTCTCGGGTATTTATGTTAACGTATTTTTTGTTTCCTGCACTTGGGGGGTGGTAGGCAGCGCCACTCGGACTACTCGGCGCCACTCTGACTACTCGTTCTGTGACTTTACGCATTCCCTCCTTTGCTTTCTGAGGTTTTCTTGACTGCTAACCCTTATTTTATATATTTATAAATATATATATATATATATATTATAATATATAGATATATATATATATATATATATTATATATATATATATATATATATATATATATATATATATATATATATTATATATATATATATATATATATATATATATATATATATTATATATATATATATATATAAGAGAGAGAAAGAGAGAGAAAGGGAAGTTTATTTAAGCCGAAAGTCGTAAAGGGAAGCGGCGACACGGATGAAGTCACCTGGCCTGCCCCGTTCGATGGTAGACATGAGCCGATGGGCACTAGCTGCATTTTCCGGAAGTTGGACTAGTGGTTGTTGTGAGTCGGGGTGAGAGCTGAACAAGGCGGTATCCCATTTATCCCTAGTCCAGACGTTTAATGCTCGATTAGGTGAGTGAGATTTCTGTGGGCATGTCCATATAATGGGTTATAGGGTGGCTTTGTCTGCACACCCCATGCATTCGTCCCAATATGTCTCTGGGAAAAATCCGTTGTAGAGAATTAGATAGGAAAATGTGTTTGACTGTATTTGCCTCTGCAAAACCTACTGCCATCTGTTGAGGGAATAGTTTGGTGGAGGGTACTTCAGGCGGCTCATCCTGTAGTGCTCAGTAAACTCCCTCTTTGTGAACTGTCTTTTTGTCCTCCCTGCGAACGTAGACCAGATGTTTCCGCGAAAGCCAACCTGGTTGCCCAAATGTCGGGCTTCTTCGTGAGCCAGTCATGCTCCGGCAGGGACGAGGGTGCTGGTGTCCATACAAGGCTAAAATGCCTACGTCTATAGCAAATAAACGTTGAAAGGATATTGGCCGCTTGCAGAGATATTCGTTCTGCCATGAAGGTATTTATTGCCGTCTCTGCGTCAGACACACTAATTTTGGCGGTTGCACTTGCTGTATGGTACAACGTTTCCTCCTTGAGGCCGTAATGCTTGTATGCTATACGGGCAATGATTCGGCCGATTTACTCAGCACTAGATTTAAACGTAGGTATAGGAGCTGTGCTGGCTGCATTTTCTTGAACACGAAGGCCAACGATGAAAAGGCAGTTTAGGTGTGGTATCAGGCTCTCCTGTGTATAGAGTTGAATGTTCGGGACGTCTTTATTTCCACTTCACTGTTTGGGAGGTTGCTAGTAAAGGACCTCCAATTTTCGGGGAAGCAGGCAAGACCTCACCGGGAGATGTAGGGATGCACTGCATCGGGAGCTTGCTGTAACCTTTCTTCCGGGTATGCATCACTGCCTCTAGTCGCCCAGGTAGTAATATCATCTTCGTAGAGGCTATGTCGTATTCACCGGATGGCGTCTAGGAGTGGAGGCAGCTTGGTCGAGGAAACATTGAAAATACAGGGCGAGAGTACGGATCCCTGTAGTGTACCGTGACGCCTCATATGTATAAGCGCCGATTCCAATTATCCCAGGATCAGACGTGCCGTACGAACAGACATTGATGTGTGCATGGTCGTTGCGCACGACCCCAACTCCACCAAATTACTCAGGATGGCATGGTGTCTGAGGTTGTCAAAAGCCTTGGCCAGGTCCAGTCCAAGTATAACTCTCGCGTGAAGGTCAGAATTTTGCATGATGTACAATCTCTGGTGTTTTAGTTGCAGCATAACGACTTTCGTGGAAAGCTTATGCCTGAAACCCTCGATCGTGTGAAGAAACAAGTGTTCTGTTTCCGTACGCTTTTACGACTTATCAGCACCACGTGTTCCAGAAGCTTGTCCAGGCAAAACGTACGGGAAATAAGACGGAAGTTTTGTAACTTGCGTTGCACGCCCGGTTCCGGAATCATGGTGATACTCTCTGTTCGGCAGGATGGCGGGATTGGTTCGCGTTCCCAACATGGGTTCATGTACTGTGTGAGGGCGGCCTTTGAAGATCGAACCAGGTTAGTCCGCAGCTTATTCGTCACTCTATACGGGCCGGGTGCCGATTTGGTCCGTATGTGTTTTATCCCAAATCGGATTTCAGCCTCTGGTGGAGGTATGTCGAGTTCGGCGATTTGGGCCCAGTATATTCAAGCAACGGCTCTGGGTCTCTCTTTTTAATGTAGAGGTCCTTAACAGTTTGCAAAATTTGCTGCTCATCGCCTCTATATCTACGTATTAGAGCGAGCAGGTTATTATGTTCTACAGTTTTAGCTCCGTGTGTGTCGAGGTGGCTTCCTAACGTAGTACACGGGCTAACGTTCCTTATTTTGCAATCCATGAGGTCTCAGGCAGGATGTCATTGCTGATTCGTGATATAGCCTGTGCTTTACTCTCCTCATTCCTTCTTGCTAATCTAGTGTAAATGGAGAGATTAATTTGGGGGCAAAGAGGGCGGTTCACTCTGGAGTCCGCTTGCCATAGTTTTGCCTTTTGGGGCATATTGTGTGTGGACACGTCAACATGGCTTTGTATCTCCAAAACTACGCATCCAGGTCTTCGAAGTCTGCGCCATTGTGTTCGGTATTTGCCATTAGGTTCGAATTTTGTGCTGAATGCTAATGTGCACCAGAGGGAGGAGCGGACGCAGACATGCGACAGCACCACGTAAACCGGTCTTTCGTGATGTTGAGAAGTGAACATCGACATCTGTTACCCAGCGCCTACGTAGTTTAGGAATCGCGTTGTTCATCGTGCACTAAGACTGTTAGCCGTCATACGTGATGCCTAATTTCCCGTTTTGGCGTATGCACGTTTGGCCTAATGTAACACATTGGGCTTTCAATCTGAAATCAGCACCTACTGGAAACGTTGCTCACTAAACTCCAAGCAGCAGATACCTGATTCGCACCGTCCACCTAAACCCAGACGTTAAGCTAACGCTGTTCACACCCGAGAGTTGCAGTGGGTATTCTCTAGAAGTGGCACGTATCTCCAGAGCACCGCGTGATTGCAGAGCGGCATTGTCTAACCAAAGAATCCATCGCGAGAAATGTTGGCGTTCAACCATCGTCGTCGTTAGCCGGAGAGGCGCATTATTGTTTTGGTATTTCACATGTGGTTATCCCTAACACTGTAGTCCCTTCCAAGCTTGCTGGAAAAGGCTTTCGTGCCAAATTTTCCTCATATTTTTAGCACATATGTATACAGTCGAGCGCATGCCGATGGCATACAAACTAGTGAAGAGGTACTTATCGCAGCTTTTATGCGTCATTGCGCCCGGCACTATGTCCTGTTGAAACTTTTGTTTTTCGCTTTGGCCACAATCGGATACCGCTAAAGGCATTTGTGAGGGATGGAGTGAGTGAGTGAGTGAGTGAGTGAGTGAGTGAGTGAGTGAGTGAGTGAGTGAGTGAGTGAGTGAGTGAGTGAGTGAGTGACTGAGTGAGTGAGTGAGTGAGTGAGTGAGTGAGTGAGTGAGTGAGTGAGTGAGTGAGTGAGTGAGTGAGTGAGTGAGTGAGTGAGTGAGTGAGTGAGTGAGTGAGTGAGTGAGTGAGTGAGGCATTGTTGTTCGTTGGATCTGCGCAACGTGTGCATGCGTTGGTGCTACATGTGGCCTTGTGAGATGCCACGTTATCGTCGTTTCCCGAGCAAAAGAGTTGCGCGGTACTCTCTGTTTACTTGGTCTCTTTTCCGAGCTAAGGTAATCCAAGCTGGTCACGGCTTGGTAGAAGGAAAATATTCTAATCCACCGCTTTTCAAAGGAAAAAAAATAGTTTATTTTGCGTGGTATGGGACGACATTAGTAGCGTCACTCGTTAGCTCACCACGTGACGTACCCGTTGGGTAATTTTACTATCCTAATAAATCGGGTACCCTGAAATATAGTTACAAGCTCTGATCTGGTAGAAATTTCTCCCTGTATCATTAAGGACTTCCGAACAGGAGAGTCGAAAACTGCCACCATTGCACCACTAATTCTTCTTGAACGGAGCTGGAACCCAAAGCCCTATCATCGTCTCACTGAGCCAATCTTAAGTTAAAACCGTTCCGTGAGTTCGTGGCCACCGTTTCACGTACAGTCTGTGTATCACGGGTAAAACTGTTTTGCTTTGTACGGAACATGTCTAGACATCGAAGGATTGACATCGGAGTGACCGCAGTTTATCAGCGTAACACAATGCGGAAGGGTATGCGAAAGATTTAATGGGGGTCTGTACGCTCACAACAAATCAGATTCAACGGGCGAGTCACAGCAGCGCACACCTCATGATTTTACTAGCGCTTACAATTTGAGGAGTAAGAAATTACGACTTCTCTTCACGAGATTCCGCATTTTGGAACCATCCGACCAAAAGGAGGCATGCAAGCACTGTGCAGCCCCAAAACGGTAAAAGAGGGTTAATTTCAAGAGTGGTGGGGTTTGTAGTTCCTCTGTTCAGTTTATCTAAAATATTTAAAAGATTTAAAGGCTCCGTAAAACATAGCTCGTGTCCAATTCTTTTTCCTTGTCGCGGGTTCGATTCGCAGCCGTGGCGGAAGCTTTTTCTGACGGAGGCGAAATGCCAAAAATCCCGAGATTTCGGCGCAGGGTAAAGATTTCCAGGTGCTAAAAAATATCCCAGTGCCCTCAAAGACGGCGGCAAACATGGCGGTGTAGCTTCGGCGCCTTAAGGAAAATAATCAATCAATCAGTTCTTTCTTTAAAAGATGCCTTTGAGCCTGCTTTCTAACGAGGTATCCACAACAACCAAGTTTTAGTAGCGCACAATAACACGATTGCGTGTAAACTCCCCTTTTTTAACAGGTGGTATTTTCTTTTACTGAACTCCCATTACGACTACCCCAGGGAGAAGCGCCACAGCATGTATAGACTTTTTTTCCGTTTACCGACACTCCTACTCAAAATAAATCACGATGAGTCCACAACCTGTAACCAGGAAAGCAGAAAAGCAGCGACGATTATTTGCGTGCGCAACTAAATGAAACATGTTTCCCCTTCATCTAGTAAAAAAAGTAAATTTCCACAGTATAAAAACAGCGTTGCAGGGGCATATTATTACAGTGATAGCCAACCAAAAAATGTAATTTGGCGGGTTTTATATGAGATGTCAACACTAGCAGAGTTGACATCCCGCCAGATGTACCGTTTTGGAAATAAGGTTTCTTAGACAGAACGAAACAGTTGCGAGCGAAGCAACCAAAACTGCGTGTAAACGTTTAACATGAAGATAATGCGAAAGACATGGGCCGGGTTCCTTACTGTTCTGTCGCGTTGCACGAGAAGCGGTCTCTTCCACTTCCCTAGAAGAGAGCGGAGAGTAGCCACAAACCACTTTCACAGATGCTACTTCAGGGTAAGAAACCACACGGGGATGATAAAATAGATTATTTACATTGGGGCCGTTAGACTTCAGCATTCGGTGGGATCAAAATACGGTTGGAAATATTTTAGGTAACGCGTTCCCCCTTGCTGACAGCGTCACCACTTTATGTTTTGTTTTTGGTGTAGAAATACTTTCTATATCTGAGTGATCAAATGTAGGGCAGCAAAAACACACGGGACAGAAAGAATGTACTCGGACTATCCCGCTGCGCTACATTTGATCACTGTGAACTAGCCAAGTCTACAGATTTACTTAGTTTTCCTATGCAGTCTCGCTTGATATCTCTTGCTTCTCATATTTGATAAAATTTGTTGTGATGCTTAAGTCCGTCCGTTACTCAGCATGGGAATAATGTAACTATGGTTCAACTACCAGCTAAATGGGCTTTTCAAGCGAAAACACTCCTCTGTCCATAATTAAGGGCAGGTTAAAAATCCACTGACGATTTAAAATATTCAGGAGCCATCCCCAATACGGCAGCGCATAGCCCAAGTGTACCTTCGGTCTATTGAACCTCTAAAAACGCGTTCGTTAAGTTGTATGCTAGTACCCGATCTTTGTTGGTTTGTGCGTTTCACTTCGCGTGTGTATTAATACACGCTTGACCACTCTGTTTCCGCAATAACGAGATTTGTGTATCGTGACGGAAAGAGAAGATTAAATCACTGCCGCACGCTCACACTGATATGATATGCACAATTACAAAGTTTCGAAATATGCAAACAGCGGCCGCGCTGTGTGCTCACTCTGTTTTTGCCGCGCATCGCGTTAAGGGCCAAACAGGAAAGCAGAAAAGGATGCGCGGCTGCACGCGATTCCGGTTCCGAAAAAAACGAGTTTTGCTTTCGAAGGTAACCGAGATTTGAGGATTCCAAGCTTATCCTATATGCAAGTATGTTCAGCCAGGCCGCATCATAAGTCGGGTAGGTCTTACGCGCGTGGCCTTGTCACTATTTCCAAGCAACCATTTTTAAAGGAGGCTTGCAACATAATAAATTTCATTGGGTAGAAAAAACAAACAAGAGAGTATGACAAAGCCGTGCACTGTAAATTCCAAGGTCTGACATCTACGTGCTCCTTGTACTTCATATTTCACTGACGGCAATTGTGTTCTGGAATACCATGTCAACACAGTATAACTGCATGAATAAGTGACATTTTTGCACAATATTTCTGTGGTCCTATTTACGGAGATTTTGCGGGTGCGTTACAGGGTGGCTAATTGGTACTGTAATAAAATCCTACATCATCATGTATCCACCTCAACCCAGGGGTCGTCTCTAAGGACGCTTGACGTAAGGTTTTACAGCAAGTGGCGTAGCTAGAGCAATGTTTAAAAACAAAAGTAGTAGTTATTGTAGTTTAAGTTGAGCCCCTAGCTGTCGATTCAAGCCATAACTGCGGCAATGTTGAACCTCACAAAGGTCTTTACGTGTACGGCATCCTCGCATAAATTTTGGGGTACTTAGTCGCATCTCAGGATTGGACGCATAAACAAATAGGACCGTCTGTTGATCTTCTGTTACACTTTTTGTCAACATTATTCTCGCAAGTCGCCTGCCGCTGCTCCGCACCGCCGCTTTGCTCTGATAAATTTACGATGATAGGGTTTCCAGGTGGTGTGTTGTTTTCGGCCAATGCTTGCTCTTATGGTCTATCCTGCTCGCAACTGGGGCACTGTGGGCCCTAACCCATTGCGGTGTAGAATAAAATTATCATATCATGTTGAGACGTATACATGGCGGGTCGTGAACGGTCTCTGAGAAAATTTTAATTTTAGTGGTTTTTTAACACGAACCAAAATCTCGGGCCCGGGGTGTTTCACTTTTTCAACTCACCTTAAAAGATGCACCCTTGACGATGTACTCTCGTTACTCTTTCTATTATCTCACACTGCCCCTCTGCTTGCCCTCCGATTTCCTATAATGCTGTCGTTGTGTGCATAACTCTGCACCACAAAACCTCCCATTAAACGTAAAAAGCGAATGTGCTCACCCTAAAAAGTATTTGATTTTAGCAAAACAGCACACATTGACATTATACGTTCTTTGGAATAAAAAAAACCTCTGATTTTCGCACCATTGTACGCTTCCTCGGCAATTGTATGTACAACAGAAAATACCCACAACACTTGGAGGCAGGGAAAGGTGGGCCATTTCAGAGACATAAACGTTCATAAATTCCTGTGTGTGTAAAAAAATCGTAACATTTATGAAAACTGACTACACATTTCAAAAAGACAAAGGTTATCGTACAAGTTCTGTACAATTGTCGCTAAATATTTCGATTCACATTTTTCCTTCTTATTTATTTTTGACAACGTGTTTAAAAATAGGAAATATTTCTTTTTATTGTGGTATAATTTTTACAAATGCGACATTCAATTTTATCATATTAGGCACCGCAAGAAAAAAAAAAGATTTTCCCTCAGCACAGAACGAGTAGAAAGTGCTGCCACACCTGATGTGGACGTCTCCGCAGCTTTATACCTACATTTTTGGCCGCACCCGTTACTCTTTAAACAGGGCCCTGAAAAGTACTCCGCGAAGAACTTGTCGATTTTTCACAATTGCTAGAAATTTCCTATTCGGCGATTTCGGTACCTTGGTCTTTAATGTATTGCAATGGCGGCTGTGGCCTACCATCCCCGCCGCTGCTGTTTTTTGTCGGTAAATTTTCCTTCGCACTGTCCCAGAATGCGGATCCGGGTTTCTGGTCTTTTCCTGTCGCCCTCTCCTTTTGTCAGCGATTGGGTAGACATCGGAACTATCTTTTCTATATAACGCGATTCATGAATCATAAAGAGCACAGGCTTTCGGCGACAAGACGGTGTCGCCGAAAGTGTACTAAACACTGTTGTTTTGCAAAACAAAGAAGTTGAGGATTGACAAAGAAAACTGAAGGGGGAAGATATAAATGCTCAACCTGATACAAAATATTTCAACTCTAGGAGCGAAAACCAAACAAAGAATTAGAAAACGGCCATGAAAGTGGAGATCATGGTGGGTGTAACGAGTAAGCGTCTCTTTGGCGTACCCGGTGACGTCCTTCCACCCCAGACTTACGACGACCCGCTTTTTATAACGGATGACCTTGGTCCCGGCAAACTCCCCATAGAAACAATAAAAAAAAACCGATGATATGACGCTCGGGTGCGTGCGGTCCGCTTCATACGGCGGATCCTCGAGGGCATAAGCCAGAAGTTTCTTCCTATTTTACACCGCTTCGCTTCCTCGTCCAACCCTTCTTTATTCTTAATCCCGTTTGACCCTGCCTGGTGTGCAGAGGTCTGCAGGCAGGCCAGACACTTTCCTGAACAAACTCAAGCAAGCAGGCTGGTACTGGTGAGCGGAAGTTAACGCGGCAGCAGTACGCCAACACGCCAACCGCGAAAAGTTGTTCAGGTAGCATGTAGGACGCCGACGAACGCGAAAACACATATGACGCAACCCCACGACGAGGACCGGAAAGCAGATTTCCCGCGCTATATCGGTGCTCTCTCCTTATCGGGGTCAAGCCATATTGTGACTCCGCTCGTTTGTTTGCTAGGGCACCTCAATTCAAGCGCGTACGCCCCAAGCGTGGAGACGCGGCTATGTTGGCACCGCGATTTTGGGTCACTACATGGCCGCCGCAGCGAGTAACTGTAGCAAGACCGCTACAATTTTCGCCGCAACATGGTGTACTCGCGAAGTTTGCATCATCTTATCTATTTGGCGTTGCTGGGTCATGTAGGAAACGATAACAGTTGTCTGCTGAGCGCTTTAAGCCAATAGCGATGGTCCGGGAATTTTTCATTTCCGCCTTGCACAATCCTTTGTTTCCCACTGCCTTGGCAGATTCACACTCACCTTTTTCCTTCTCGCTTCACTCGATGACGTCAACCTTATTTTGGGCACGCACGGGAGCGGGACTGGCGGGCCATAAATAGCGCCGGACGATACGGGTGTGGTGGTCTGGTTAGCTCAGGCGCCAGGGACGCTGGCGAGAGGGGGGGCGGAGGAGGGCACAACACAGGCGTCGTTTTCTTTAAACTGAGGATTTAAGATAAACGTTTGCAAAACACGCGAGTACACACTAAATATAGTAGTTAAAAAGTTCTTAGACCACCTTTAGCGTGAGACCATCTACTAGGCCAACATTTAACCGCTCCCCGGACGTACGACACACCTCATACGACGCTTTTTTGAGGTCCTTTAAAAGTCATATTATCCGGTTTCCACTGTAGTAGCAAAACGCAATCATCTCCTGTGTCTAGTGTTCTTCGCATTTAACATGCCAATTTTTATAAACATACCTGCATGTGGTTTACGGGAAATTCTCTTCTGATTCTTGTCATAGCTTAAGAACCTACAAGATCCAATGAAAATATTTTCATAGGTTTTACATCATAAGCACGAGTCGTACACACTTACCATCGTGTTTTGGTTCAAAGGGACACCTTCATGCCATATCCTTACATGAGCTGCGTGTATTAGAACTAGCGCTCCTGTTCAATAAAGTCTCCTCGGATGAGAAAATATGCAAGAGCCGTGCGAAAAATCTGGAGAAGCAAAGTGTTTAGAGAAATATTTGTATTACTAGAAAAAAATGTTTTTACATGAGAGGTGTTATTACTGGCCGTGATGTGTGGCACGTAACACCTTAAAAATACCAAGAACATGGCGGGCGGCCATGAGCGCGTGCGTCGCGACACCAGCGAGCCTCCTCGGCACATACTTCAAAAAACAGAAAAAAATGTACAAACCTTGAAGACCAAGACAATTGAGAAAGCTCGTGAGTGCTTGTGTCACGGCCAATGCCGCCCGTCCAAAGCAAAAAAAAAAGCTTTGAAAACGTCCACGAGTGGCTGGCGTCACACAGCAAGCCACTACTCCTCCGATGGCACAACACCTGCTGACGGAAGATTGACGCGACTGCAGGAACGCCGCATTCGTCATGCACGTACGCGACGCCGTATCGCCCCAGCTCTCGCAAAGCGTACCGAACATGTAAGTGAAGAATTGAAAACTTGTACAAATGCATCGTGATGTGACCTTCGGTGGTCACGTAGAAATAAATCTTTCAGGTTAATTATAATTCTAGCCATGACGGAATTAGTGCGAGCTTCGGCAACTTGTTCAGATAAGTAGAATGTATTGATTTTGATTGTAGGGTTTAACACGCCGACGCAACGCAGGCGATGAGGCACATCATAGTGGAGAGCTCCCGGATTAATTTTGACCACCTGAGGATCTTTAACGTGCGCCAAAATCTCGTACACAAGGGCGTTTTGCTTTTCGCGTCCATCTAAAAAGCAGCCGCCGCGGCAGGGAATCGATCGAACCCGTGACCTTGTACTCAGCAGCACAACGCCTTAGCCACTAAGCCACCACGGCGGGAGGATTTAAATGTAAAAGCAGCGAAATGGCTCAAGCTTCTGCACGTAACTCAAGCAGGGAATTTAGATGCCACTTATGTGTACTTTTTACAGTCTGACTACACTTTTGTGTTCCGGGCTCTATGTCCAAAAGGCCTATACCAAGGACGATGTTGAGCCGTCATTATAACTGCTTTCTCTTTCCCAACCGCAGGAAACAGACACCCTCAGAATGAGGTGCAAGAGTTTTTCAGCTGCCACATCCAATCCCATCGTCAAAATACCGAGGGTTCTATCATACAACCTTCTAACCCACCCAAAATTCGGCTACCTTCGCAATTGAGGAGCGGAGACTGAGGAGTCAGGGCAGCTGGTGGTATTCACTAGCTTTACCTTGAAGTTTAGTACGTCTTCCTTCTGCTTAAGGTGAAGGTATTTAGAAAGTGAAGCATTCTAGTCGCACGCCGAGTCAAATGAAGGTACTCGATCCACCCTGCAATAGCCCATAATCTAAACTGCCAAAGCAGGAAGCTCAAGTCCGCATCAACTAAGCCAAAGTGCAAAGAAAACGTTGCACTACGAACGCAAATGAAATACTTTGTGCCCCGAATGCGATGAAAGCGCAATCGGATCGAAGTGGGTTTCATAACGCGAGAGACCCAGGTTCACTTCCGACCACGAGAAGCGTTTTCGCCCTATAGTTTTTCTTGTTTATTTAAGCTAGGTATGGTAATTCTAATGTTTCGGTTGTGCTTATTTTTGTGTAGTCGGGTTGTCCCTTTTTCTGGGACTTTACTGTTTCTTTCCAAGCTCGAAAACCAATCTGTGCGTTAACATTTCACATAACGTTATGAGATAGTCTTGGAATGGAAGATGCGTAGGGCATGGCATGGATTTGCACGCCAGGGCCAAATAAAGTCGTTGTGAGGTATAATTTTTGATTTAACGCTAACCCACTCGGCTGTAATGCTTCTGGAAATTTCGAATCGGCGTCTGTTCCTCCTAGGTGTGGTGCACTCCATGCCAACAAAACTAGTTTGTTCACTTTGCTGCACATGTTATTGTTCCAACCCACTGCTAACCCGTACTCCTAGCACCTTTGAGGGTGCCTAGTCGTTAGGTTGTTGGTTGCGCGACTTCAAGGTAGCGAGTTCTCTTTCCGAGACCTCCACTTCCTCAATTTACAGCGTAGCTGTCAGCTCTCGTTACTCAAAAAGTAAACAAAATACCAGGCACGGTACAGCAGCTTTCCCAAAAGTACGTCGAGCGCTTGCGTATGTCTAGGCAGGACCGAGGAATAACCTCCAGATAAGTCGAGGGGAGTCTTTTTTTGATATCAGGTGTGCAGCTTAGAGTTATGTATACGTTAAAAATACAATGAAACATCGAAACCGCAGCAAATAGGATAAGCTGCCTGTAAACAATTTCACCATTTATGTGTTCCTGGTAAACAGTACGTTTTTAGCTATTTGAGAGAAGGTTTGTTGACGTCATTGGGAGGTTAGCAATATTGTCAGGATCTGCTACGAGAGCATCCAAGCGCAAGTGACGAGCCCGCCGAGAGAGTGAGAAGCATTCCATATCGGGCTACATCAGCGTGTTTAATTGATACAAAATTTTCGCTATACAATTACTTTCGCTAGGCGGAATGGCGGCTACATCGGGTCACGTGTTGGTGTCACTGGTAACAGACCAACGGCAGCGGGAAAATCACGAACGGCTATATTTTAGCCAGTCGTGGGGAAGGCGGCGCCCGGGAACGCCGGAGTACGAGAACGTGAGTGCCAGTTCATGTGATTTTGCTTGCTACTACGCAGGCTGCGCGTTCAAATTCAAAAGGAAATTCGGAAAAGGTCTGTGTGAGTTCGCTCCGAACGAAAACGATGTATAAATATTGATGAACATTTGATCTGTACACACCCTACACTTTGGCTGTTCGAACCACAGTTCCCATTCCAAACGACAAAGACATATTCTAGTTTCGGAATTCAAAGCGTTCTGAATAGTTTAAGGAACCAATAAGGAAACCACATTTCTTATGAAAACCTCCATACAGGCCCAAGGGAGCGGAGCGCCCGCCTAGTAAGTTGAGTAACATGAGGTGAGAAAGTTAAGCCACTATCTAAAAGCACGCCGAGGTCTCTGATCTCTTCAACTCCAGACAGGTAACCACCGTTAATACTGTAGAAGAATAAAGTGAGGTTCGTTTTCTGCTAGTAGACATGAGCTTTGTTTTTGTAGAGTTAGGATTTATTTATTGCCTGAGCACCGCTTAAAAATTGAGGATATATCTAGTTCCAGGGCAATGCAGTCATTATTGAGTCAATCTATGTGAATATTTTAATGTCGTCAGCGTAAAGAAAGAAAGAAGACATCTTAGTTGTGTCTGAAGCATGATTCAACAAAATAGAGAACAAGAGAGACCCCAAAATGGAACCTTGGGACGCACTGCTTGTTGATCTGTACATAGCAGGCGTCTGCCCGTTAACGCTAACGAAACTGAACTGGTTATACACATAACTACCAACAACGTCACGAGTGGTGTAATAATGCTCTCCTGTGAATGCGTTTAGTTAACAACGTGTGGCAGACAACGCCAAATGCTTTGCTTAAATCACAGTAGGCAACGTCCAGCTGGCCCCTCTCAGAAACGGCTGACCAGGCCGGCTTCATGAAGCCGGAGAGATTAGTTGTCGACCTTCCTGATATAAAGCATGCTGTTTACTTACCAGGAGATTCTGTACAGAACTTGACAGTAATTTGTACAGCGCTGTCTCAAACAGCTTTGAACAAGCACAATGGAGAGAAACTGCTCTGTAGTTCGTTGAATTCGACTTGGAGCCTGACTTGAAAATGGGACGCAGTGGAGAAATTTTACACGGGAGAGGGACCAGGGTTGTTTTTAGACACTGGTTAAATATCGCAGTCAAAAGAGGTACAAAAATTCTGCCGTATGTTTTGAGTGGTGGTATTCCTTGAGCTCCACACGACAATGACGGTTTCATGCGCTGTAGACACTCAAAAACCAACTGCTCGTCTAAAAGCACTAAGCTAGAACCTTGTACGCCATTTAATATTATGTTCATTTCAGAGTCATCACGCTGGCCGCATGTGGTACTGAAGTGCTGAGCAAAGAGTTGGCGACATTATGAACGTTTTTCACGCAGGTATCTGCAAGGTTGGTAATATCTGTAGGAACCCACGCTGGCAATCGACGCTTAGCCACGTGCGTGTGTTTACGTGCGAGCATTGAAAAATCGCGCCCGGCGTATCTTGTGGATCGTGGGCCAGGAAGTAGTCGCCCGATTACCCTGCGCAGAAGTATCCGCGGTCGCTCGGATAATTCTTTATAACCGGCGTGCGCGGCAGCCCGGTGGGCTTTTTCTTTCTTGCTTGCTTGCAGGGACAGCTGCTGACGACTGGGCCGGACACCATCCCCGCGGACAGGACCCTGCCACGTTTGTGCCTTCTGCAAGGACCCCCGGGTCTTAGGAGGCCACCTGTGGCACCGGTCTACTGCCATCCGGGGAGAGCCGTGGGAGCCCCTGTGGAAGGCAGACGCGTTCTCGCACGGTTCCTGTCGAGAGTACCGGCGACTGCAGCTGAGGGCAGCCAGCGTCGGCCGTGAACGCGCCGCGGCCGATACTTCGGGAAGGACTACCGGTTTTGGACGATCACCACTGGCGCCCGACTGCACCAGTCAAGCAAAAATTGTGGTGAGCGGCGAATAAACAGCTGTGTGTTTGAACCACTGCTTCCGCGTATGCTCCTTTTGGGTAGCAGCAAGGCCGACCTGCTACAGTGGCAACCACCGTCGTTTTCCAACCGGCTCTTGTGCTACGTTTTAGTGGTGGTTCCATGACTTCTTTTATTATATGCTTTTCACTGCTTTGATTGTCTTTTTTTGAAAGCGATGGCGAATGCAGACGACGCCCTTGGGAAAGTGGCCAGACTTTGCGATGTCATCACTAACCGCTTCCTTCTGTGTGAAAACGCAACACCAGCACCGCCAGTCACAGTTCCAGTCCACGGCAGCTACGATGACCCGCAGATCGTTGCGGACTTTTTGGACTGCCTCGGCCTGTACAAAGCAGCTGTCGGAGCGTCGGAGAGCCACATGCTCAACCGGGTACTGCTGCTGGCATTTCATGGTCCAGCGGCATGTTGGTGGAGCCTGCAGGCTCCCTTTCAAACCTCGGACGAGTTCTGTCGGCATTTCCGCGACGAATTCCTGCCTCCAGGGTAGGAATACCGTATACTCCGTGAACTTGACCTTTGAACCCAGCATTCCAACGAAAGCCTTTTGGAGTACGTTCGAACTTTCCAGGACTTGTACCGCAGAGCAAGCCCGCTAATACCACAGTCTGACCACGTAGCGAGACTTCCGCGACAGTGCCACCCTTGCTTCATGCGTTACCTTCATATTCGCAGGTTTTCGAGCCTTGAGGACGTTTCCAAACACGTGCATTCTATTCAGAAGTGCTTGCTCACACCCGCCGAGTTCAGGCCTCCACCACCATGCAATGTGTCCTTGGAAGCCAGCTGGGCCTGGAGGGGACACCCTAACTACGAACCATAGTCTTCAGCACCCGCAGCAAGGAGGCCTAAGCGCGAACGTTCCCTCGCCTCCACCAAAGCGGGCTACGGGGCCAGAGGCCATCCGCACCCTGACGACCGGACTCTGACGACGCGGGCTACGGGGCCATGGGCCACCTGGATCTTGCCAACCTGGGATACGGTGCTGAGAGCCACCCGGCCCCAAATGAACCTACAACTTGGTCGCATTTGCCGGTTCGTCATTAAGATGTCATTAAGTCTATCTACAATGATCTAGCTCTGCTTGTTCAGGAGCGAGGATTTGTTTTGAGGAGGTGTTTTAAACCCTAGCGATCTTGCTCTGACTGATACTAGGCGGTGTCCTTAGTTTTCGTGAGTTTCGTTCTTGCTCTTCTAAGATTCATCCTCGCTTGCATCTAACCATCCTACGATCGCTGCTAACATACTTACTTACTAACTACACGTATTGCAGGATACCCTGCATTTTTCTTAAAATTAATTCTGTTTGGTCTTTGGTTGTACCATCGGAACTTTTCCATGTCCATTTCCGATTCTTTCTTTTGTAGAAGAATATGTTGATTAACCTCAAGGCATTTCCGTTTCCAAAAGCCACCTGTGTATCTCCTCGACTGTTGCGATTGTGAATTCCTAAGTTTCCCAATGGCGTTTCTCCCATTTGCTTCTTACCAACCTTTTCGTTAAACTCACCCATCACAATTGTTATATGCATTGTTGTCTTCTCTTCATTTTGATTACCATGGCAATTAGATTCTACAAACGCTTTCGTCATCATCGCTGGCTGTTGGCACATAGGCCTTTACTATGTTAACCTTTATCGCTTGTTTAGCTTGGCCACAACAGTTGGGTCTCTCTTGCTAATGCTGAAAAACTCCTCCGTGTTTTTTTTTTGCCATCCCTCTGTGGATTACCAATCTAACCTCGCGCTCTTTCGTTTCTTGGGGTCCACTGTAGCACATAATATGAGCGCTAGTGAGTTCCATGAAGCCTATCTCTTGTCCTCATTTCGCGTAACACCAATCTCACATATTATACCACATACTATCCTACTTAATGTCACAGAGATTCCTCTAGTAGTACAGATAAGCTTCCCTTGCTAGACAGAGTGCGTGCACTAAACGCCCAAGTTCCAATAGCGGCCTGTCTAGGCCCAGAACTTCGAGCATCTTCCATTCATGGCGGACGCGTTTAGACAGAGCTACGTAAATTTTATATTTGTTTTGTCAGAAAATCTATCATTTCAGTTTTTATGCTTTCGCACTTTCTTTCGGAAAATTCTATAGCACCTTTGTACCAAATTTGCACCTCGTAGCACGGAGAGTTTTGAAGAAGTGAACGTTTTTGCTTTCTTCGGCGCCAGGGAGGCCGCGCCTGCAAGTAGAACAACTGCAAGTAGAACACCTGCACGAAAACCTGCAAGTAAAAGAAACCTAGCCAACTTCCGCGACAAGGTGGCCAGTTGAAGGCCATGCCCGCATTGCTGTTGCGATAGTTGAGAAGGTAAAATTGGCTGCGTGTCCTCATCCTTTTGTTGCAAATGTCGCCAACAGACGATAGTCTTTTTAGACATTTACCAAGGAAATGCCACCCCCCTTTGTTTTCCCGCTCACCTCTAATGCTGTTCCTGTTCCGTCACGCTCATCCCAAAGTAACCACACTAAAGGGTTGCTGAAGGATATTTGAATTTACCGCTTTCCACTCTTACGTTTGGGGTGTCCTCGATGCTAGGGTTCAGTGCGGGCGGGAGACGCGCGTAATCCATTGCCGAACGTAGGGAACTTATTAATAATGGCGCACAGCGGTTTTACAACACACTGCGTAAACTTTCACATTACAGCAGAGGCGATATTTATTCAGTTATAACCAAGTATCTACTTTCTCTTTCGTTACTGTCGTCAGGGTGAGGTTCAAAAGTAACCGCAGAGCGCAGATAGAATTCTATACGCCTATAAAATATGAATTTAAACGCAGCAAAGAACGCTGGAATTTAATTAACATTCAAAATACACTAAGCCATTTTTACAAAGTAATAAAGGTGTCCGTAAACAACCCCAAAGGTGCTTTGCACTTATTTACAGCAAGCATGCTACAAGTAATTGAAAAACCTTTCTATTACTTTGTGAAAAATTACCTTTAGGCAGTTTGTCAAATATCGCACTGAGCGCACTGACAAAGCTTTTTCCTTCACACGGAGGGCGATTGAAGGGAGTTATTTGACATTTTTAACTATAAACACGAAAGCTCAGCCACAACGAAAAGTTGATGTCCTGCTGAACATCTTTCGGACCTTTTTGGGGTGCACCCTTTATTTTTAACGGCAGTGAGCCCTCGAACGGCGATGATCTTGTCGCTCCCTCCCCCATCGCAGGGAGCACTTCCTTTTGGCCGCTTCGGTGCCTTCATCTCCTCACGTAATGCACGTGCAGGCCATCGCCGACTTTCCCTGGTGTTTGCTGTTCCCCTTGTGAGAATTCGCTTTATCCTTTATAGGAAAGTGGGCGCAGCGTTACGCTTTGCTCTTGTGGGGTGACCCCCTATTTTCAGGGGAAATTTGTGCACCTTGAATCAACTATTTCTTGCTCATGCATTGTTTGAAACATAAAATTAGAAAAAGAAAACAAACAAAAGTCGCTACTAAATACGCGCAGTCAGACATTTCTTTTTTTTCCGGCAATTTACGTGATCGTTACTTTTAGTTGAACTACCACATCCCGAACACTTCCTCCTAGAACTGACAATTGTGGTTTCAAAACGGCAATAAAGACAAGCCGTTGGATTATAACTCACGAAGCATTTATTACGCAGCTTACACAACAAAACAATCAAAACTACTTTCCACCGTGCGCCTTCTCGAAATATCTAGTAGTTAAAATTTTGAACCCCAATAAAACACACCGCTATCCTTCAGCAGCTGTTACAATAAAGTAAAACCTACCCCGTTAACCATCGTTTCCATTCAGCTGCGCAAAAAATCTAAATTTGCTATCCAACCGGAGTGATATATGAGAAAATCATTCATTATAAACGTTATTAAACAATTGATTGATTGTAGGGTTTACGCGCCGACGCAACGCAAGGCGATGAGGCGCGCCGTATTGGCGGGCTTGGGATTAATTTGACCAGCTGGGGGATCTTTAACGTGCGCCGAAATATCGTACACACGGGCGTTTGGGCTTGTAGACTCCATGAGAACGCCGCTCCGACCTTTAACGCCGCTCCACCCCCCGGCAAGCTTCGTGGGCGTACCTTTCCAGGGGGAAAGAGGCGAACCTCTTCCGCGCCTCTGGTAAGGTGATGTTCTCTGTTACTTTGATATTGATTATGTTGTTTTCTTGTTGGAATTTCTCACATTTGCGGGAGTACGGCGCGTGTGATCCCCAGCAGTTAACACAAGTGAAGGTGGTGGAGTTGCAGTTATCTTCGGGTGGTCCTCTGCGGCGCATTTGGAACAGGTGTCGTTTTGCCGCGTCAAAAGTTGGTACCATGCCTGAAACCGCTGGAATTTGAAGCAGCGCGCGGTTTGGTATGTACGGTCGGACTGGACATCGTATGAAGCCTGCATTGACCGACTCGGGGGAGCGTTGAGCAGTCAATGTCAAGATCAAGTGTTTTGTACGGATTTCGGTGTCATTTCGACGCATGATTATCCTTCGCACTGCCGTCACACCCGTATCTCGAAGGCCATTGAGCAGATCTGTCTCTGTTTCGTTCATCAGGTCAGGATCGGAGATGACGCCCTGGGAACTGTTCAGCGTGCCGTGGGGTGTGATCTTTATGTCTGTATCTACCATGCGGGTTTTGTTTGAGGAGGTTGATAGATTGCTGCCTGTTGTTAATCTCGATCAGGATTTTCCCTGTTCTGAGTTTCTTGGCTTTGTAGGATTTCCCTACAATGCCATCAAGGAAATTGGAGATGAGAAAAACAGACTGGGGGGGCTGGGGGGCAGGGACGGGGCTTTGACTTGTCAGAGATTCACTATTAGAAAGCGGGAGAAATCGTCAGGTTTTGGGAATGTCAACTCTGGAAAGAGAGGAAAGAGACTTCGGGTGCGGCCCTTTTCGGGGGCCGATCACGTTTTGGAAGGTGGGGGGGGGGGGGGGGGGGGGGGGCGGCGGGGTGAACTATCCATATACCACAGGAAAAAGCAGGGGACGGGTTACTTCTTTCTTCGCTCGGCTTACCCTGATGCCGAGAGAGGTTTAATAGCTCCCTGCTGGTAAACAGATAGGGAGCCCATCCGCCGGAGCTTGACCTGGGCTCCGACGGCCACCGTTCGTGTTTCTAACCCTCCACCTATAAACACATCGCCACGGTTGGGATCCAGCCTATGTTTGGGGGCTCGGGGCCCGTGGTGTCGCCAATACCTTCACCAATATTGCTCAAGGTGCCCCGTGCGGGGGAAATGATAGTACTAGGCTTCACTCACAGAGCCTTTGGTATCCTTTTGAATCGCTTGCACTTATCCTTATTCATATAATAAACGGTTGCTTCACGCCATGCTCGTCATTCGAAATTCATGACCTGCCCCTCTCCACTTGCAGCATAACCTTCTTATTCCTCCTGATTGCAATTGTGGACGCGCGGTTGAGTCGACAGAAAAATCTTTGTCGCTTGACCTAGTGAAATGGCTGGCCCAACCACCCCGCTTTCACAGAACTCCGTACTAGGAAACTCCTCGTCGCAGGGGCTTCTCTAAAGCAGCCCTTGCTCTTCTCACTGGGTTTTTTTCATTGCTTCTTTCCCCTTAACCCTAAACACCACTTAAAGATGCTAATAACTTCAATGATAAAGGCACAAGCCACATAGCAGCAGACAATAGTGGAATAAAGGTGACGGCAGACCAAGTGACGCCACATAGTTGAGATTGCAAGTTATTGCGTAAACAGTATGGTCAATCGAGTATTAATACACACACGAAGTGAAACGCACAAACCAACAAAGATCAAGTACTAGCATACAACTTAAGAAACGCGTTTCTAGAGGTTCAAAAGGCCGACGGTACACTTGGGGTATGCGCTGCCCTATTGGGGATGGCACCTGAATAATTTAAACCATCAGTGGATTTTTAACGTGCCTCTAAATATGGACAAAGGAGTGTTTTCGCTTGAAATACACATTTAGCTGGTACTTGAACCATGGTTACATTATTCCTATGCTGAATAACGGACGAACGTAAGAATCACAACAAATTTTATCAAATATGAGAAGCACGATCAAGCGACACGATATAGAAAAACTTAGTAAAGCTGTAGACTTGGCTCGTTCATATTAATCAAATGTAGCGCAGCAGAATAGTCCGAGTGTATTCTTTCTGTCCCGTTTGTTTCTGCTGCGCTACATTTGATCACTAAGATATAGAAAGTGTTTCTACACCAAAACAAAACCTATAGTGGTGCCGTTGTCAGCAAGGGGGAACGCGTTACTAATATAATTTCAACCAGATTTTGATCCGCAGCCGCATGCTGAAGTCTAACCGCCTCAATGTAAATAGATTTCTTTTATCACCCAGTGGTTTCTTGCCCATGAGTAGCATCTGTGAAAGTGGTTTGTGGCCCCTCTCCGCTATCTTCTGGGGAAGTGGAAGAGACCGTTCTCGTGCAACGCGACAGCAAACAGTAAGAACCGGCCCATGCTTTCGCATTACCTACATGTTAAAAAGTTTATCCGCATTTTTCGTTGCTTCGCTTACAACTGTTTCGTTCTGGCTAAGAAATCGTATGTCCAAAATGCTAGATGTGGCGGGATGTGAACTCTGCTAGCGTTGACATCTCATATAAAAAACCCGCAAAATCAGATTTTTTGGGTAGCTGTCAATCGAAAAATTATGCCCCTGCCACGCTGTTTTTATGTTGTGGAACTCTACTTTTTTACTAAATGAAGCGGAAACATGTTTCATTTATATGCTCACGCATTGAATCATCGCTGCTTCTTTGCTTTCTGGTTAGGGGTTATCAAGTCATCGTGATTTATTTTGAGTAGAAGCGTCGGCAAACGGAAAACAAGGCCTATTCATGCTGTGCCGCTTCTCCCTGGGGTAGTCGAAATGGGAGTTCAGTAAAAGAAAATACCACCTCTTAAAAAGAGGGAGTTTACACAAAATCGTGCTATTGTGTACGACCAAAACGTGGTTTTTGTCGATATCCCGTTAGAAAGCAGGCTCAAGAGGCATCTTTTCAAGAAAGAACAGATTGATTGATTATTAGCGTTAAGGTGCACAAGCTACACCGCAATGTTTGGCGCCGTCTTGGAGGGCACCCGGATATTTTTTTAACACCTGGGAATCGTTACCCTGCGCCATAATCTCTGGCTTTTTGGCATTTCGACTTCGTCAGAAAAGCTGCCGCCACGGCTGCGAATCGAACCCGCGAGGTGAAGAAAGAATTGGTCCCGGTTTATGTTTTACGGAGCCTTAAAAATTTTTAATTATGTTTAGATCAACTGAAAAGAAGAACTACAAACCCCACTGCTCTTGAAATTACCCGTTTTCACCGGTTAGGGGCAGCGCTGTGCTTACATGCCTCACATTGGACGGATGGTTTCAAAATCCGGAGACTCATGAAGAGAAGTCGTAATTTCTGACTCTTCCAATAGTAAGCGCTGGTAAAATCATGACGTGTGGGCTGGTGTGACTCGCCCGTTTAATCTGATTGGTTGTGAGCGTACAGACCCCCATTCAATATTTCGCATTCCCTACCGCGTTCTGTTACGCTGATAAACTGCAGTCACTGTAAATCCTCCGATGTCTAGACATGTTCCCTACAAAGCAAAACAGTTTTACCGGTGATACATAGACTGTACGTTAAACGGTGGCCACCAACTCACAAAACGGTTTTAACTTAAAAGGAGCCATGAAGAGAAAACAAAAGTTTGTTTTATTCGAAAGAATAAGTGTTTCATAGTACCCCAAGCGCTTTCCCGGAAGAAAATGATGCTTTATTCACTGAGAAATAAGGCAATTTAAGCCAAAATTTTAAATCTCCCGCTAAAATTGAACATTCCGTGACGTGTACAATGGCGTCATAGAGCCGGTCCATGAAACAGATACTTAGTATGTCGACTCCATATAGCACCCACACGCGGGAGTCGATCGAGACGGCGGCCATTTTAAAAATCCTAGTAAAACCTAGTGCACCCGCCGCCCTAGTCATGGAATCGCCTGATCCGGAGAACAAAACTCTCGCCGAGGAGCTCGGGCTTGCATTTAACAACCTGACACAACAAAAACGCTCAATGCGTCTAAGTGCACGAGCGGCAAGAGATGTGTGATACGCGGTGGACGGGAAAGCGACCATTCCGCGATAGCCACAACAGACGAACGCCCAGCCGTCGGCACCGCTGCCTCGTCAGCCCCGTCGCGACGGACGAATATAGACTGATACGTATGTGCCATATTTTGATTACGGTTTATAATAGTTCAATTTCAGCAGCAGTATCACTTATGCCATTTGGCCGGGGTCGTGTATGGAAAGCCGTTCGCGCGAGCTCTCTGCTTCGACCAGAAAGATACGAGCGTCAATGCGCCATGTTTACGGCATTTTCCCCAAGGTCAGAGCGATTTAACGAAGTCGGCGACGAGCGCCAGCATGTCCCAGGAGTGAGCTAACGTAAGGGTCCCTGCCGTAACTGAACAAACTGAAGTTTTCAGTAGTTGTAAACTGGAAACGAGCTCGTAACGACAGCAGCAAGCCAACACCATTCGAAACATACGCGACGACTGGCACTATCTCGTCGCTTCTTGCTGTTCCTTACTCCCCTCGTTTCTATTTTTACCTTTGCTGGTTGGCGATATGACGGCCAAGCTCCTGTGAAGGGATTACGATACGAAGCAAGGTCGCGGCTGTGCGTGCTGGCCCCGAAGAGCCTCGAACCCGAAAATTCTGCGCGACGTCGAGATGTCCAGCTCGGCCGGCGCTAGTTTCGTACGCATTGGCGCACACGCTTGCGAATTCGTTCGGACCTTCAACCGTTTACTCCACCGTTCTTTGTCATAAAAAGAATGTGCAGTATGTTTCACGGGCATTTAGCTCGCTATGCAAGCTGTAAGCCCTGCCTAACATGCGTTTGCTTTTGCCGGCCTCCGCCAATCGCAGAGCATTCCCAAGTGACATCACAGGTTCTGTTGCGGAAAATGAGCTGGTGGGTCGCATGGTCATTTCCTTTTTTCCTAATTATGTAGCTTATTTGAGCGAAGTTTGCGTTATAAGTGGTGTCGTTATGGTTCTAACGAGGCAATCTTTCGAATGAACCAAACTTGTGTTTTCTCTTCATGGCTCCTTTAAGATTCTCTAAGTGAGACGATGATAGGGCTTTGGGTTCCAGCTCCGTTCAAGCTGAATTAGCGTTGCAATGGTGGCAGTTTTCGACTCTCCTGTTCGGAAGTCCTTAATGATACAGGGAGAAATTTCTAGCAGATCAGAGCTTGTAACTATGTTTCAGGTTACCCTATTTATTAGGATAGTAAAATTACTCAACGGGTACGTGACGCGGTGAGCTAGAGTGACGCTACTAATCTCGTCCCATTCCATGCAAAATAAACTATTTCTTTTCCTTTCAAAAGCGGTGGATTAGAATATTTTCCTTCTACAAAGCCGTGACCAGTTTGGATTACCTTAGCTCGGACAAGAATCTAAGTAAACAGAGAGTAGGGCGCAACTCTGTTGCTAGGGAAACGACGATAACAACGGTAACATGGCATCTCACAAGGCCACCTGTAGCACCAACGCGTGCACACGTTTCGCAGATCAAACGAACAAACATGTCTCACTCGCTCGCTCACTCACTCACTGACAAATGCCTTCAGCTGTATCGGATTGTGGCGAAAGCGAAAAACAAAAGTCGCCACAGGACGTAGTGGCGGGCGCAATGACGCATAGAAGCTGCGGTAATTACCTCTTCACTAGTTTGTATGCAATCGGCATGCGCTCGACTGTCTACATATGTGCTAAAAATGTGAGGAAGATTTGGCACGAAAGCCCTTCCCAGCAAGCTTAGAAGGGACTACAGTGTTAGGGATAACCACATGCGAAATACAAAAAACAAAAAATGCACCTCTCCTGCTAACGACGACAATGGTTGAACGCCAACATTTCTCGCGATGGATTCTTTGGTTACTCAATGCCGCTCTGCAATCATGCGGTGCTCTTGAGATAAGCGCCACTTTTCGAGATTACCCACTGAAACTATCGGGTGTGAACAGCGTTAGCTTAACGTCTGGGTTTGGGTGTACGGCGCGAGTCAGGTATCTGCTGCTTGGAGTTTAGTGAGCAATGTTTTCAGTAGGTGCTGATTTGAAATTGAAAGCCCAATGTATTACATTAGGCCAAACGGGCATACGCCAAAATGGGAAGTTAGGCATCACGTATGGTCGGCAAACAGCCTTACTGCACGATGAACAACGCGATTCTTAAACTACGTAGGCTCTGGGTAACAGATGTCGATGTTCACTTCTCAACATCACGAAATACCGGTTTACGTGGCGCTATCGCATGTCTGCGTCCGCTCCCCCCTCTGGTGCACATTAGCATTCAGCGCAAAATTCGAACCCAATGGCAAATATCGAACCCAATGGTGAAGACATGAAAGGCCTTGTGGGCTAACGTACGGGATAGCACAGGACCCCGGCTAGCTTTGCTAGAGAACGCTACGCGCCGTACACTAGCCCTGCGGAATCCGAAGACTCACGCACGGGTTCGAGTACTCACATGCGGAAGACAGGCTCCGGCAATCCAAAGTGAGGCTTTATTGCCTGGCAGATACAGGGCATACACCAGACAACACGACTATCGCTCGCGGGGAGACAGTGGCTTCTGTCGCTCGCTCAAGCCGCTGGGCTCAGACCTCGATATCCGTCATCACGGCCGCGGGAGCAGGGGAGGCATCCCGAGGCGACCGATCAGGGCAGAATCTCTCGGCAGAGTCCGTGGAGCCAACTGGTTCACCGTCATCGGGGCATTCGGCGTAGGCACAGCCGAGCCAACCGACTCCGACCAAATCGCGCAGTCGACTACCGTGCGGAGCGCTCGTTCGTCCCGCAGGTCAGCTCGGTGGGGAGAGGAGATCTTCCCCAGGTCGGGGAGAGGGTGGCGCGAAGGGAGGTGGCAAACTGGCCCTCCTTCCCCCGCGCCCTCACGCACACGTTCGCGGCGAGCCGGTTCGGCGTGCGCACGGGGTCACGAAGAGGTCACGACTGACGCGACGCGCCGGCTGCCCAAAATGGCGGCTCCCAGCCCGCGAAAACATGTGCAGGTGAGGCGTAAGGAAACAAGGGTCCCCACAGCCTGGATGCGTCGTTTTGGAGATACACAGCCATGTTGACGTGTCCATACACAATATGCCACACAAGGCAAAACTATGGCAAGCGGACTCCAGAGTGAATCGCCCTCTTCGCCCCAAATTATTCGCTCCATTTACACTAGATTAGCAAGAAGGAATGGGGGAGTGAAGCACAGGCTGTATCACGAATCAGCCATGACATCTTGCATGAGACCTCATGCATTGCAAAATAAGGAACGTTAGCCCTTGTAATACGTTAAGAAGCCTCCTGGACACACATGGTGCTAAAACGGTACAACATAATCACCTACTCACTATCCTACGAAGATATAGGGGCGATAAGCAGCAAATTTTGCAAACGGTTAAGGACCTCTACATTAAAAAAGAGACCCAGAGCCGTTGCTTGAATATACTATGCTGAAATCGCCGAACTCGACATACCTCTGCCAGAGGCTGAAATCCGAGTTGCGCTAGAAAACATACGGACAAAATCGACGCCCGGCCCGGATAGAGTCCCGAAAAATCTGCTGACTAACACGGACGGATCTTCCAAAGCCGCCCTTACACAGTGCATGAACACATGTTGTAAACGCGAACAAATCCCGCCGTCTTTCAGAACAGGCTTCCGTCACATTTCCCGTACGTTTTGCCTGGACTAGCTTCTGGAGCACGTGGTGCTGAATAGGTCGTAAAAGCATACGAAAACAAAATACTTGTTTCCTCAACCGACCTCGGGTTTCAGGCCCAAGCTTTCCACGAAAGTTATTATGCTGCAACTAAAACACCAGGGTTTGTACATCATGCAAAATTCTAACGTCACACGAGAGTTATGCTTGGACTGGACCTCACCAAGGCTTTTGACAAACTCGGACACTATGACATTCTAATTAATTTGGTGGAGTTGGGGTCGGCCGCAACTACCATGCACACATCAAAGTTTGTTCGCATGGCGCGTCTGATCCTGGGAGAATTGGAGTCGGCGCTTATTCATATGAGGCGTCACAGTACACTACAGGGATCCGTACTCTCGCCCTGTATTTTCAATGTTGCCTCGATCAAGCTGCCTCCACTCCTAGACTCCATCCGGTGAATCCAACATAGCCTCTACGAAGATGATATTACTAGCTGGGCGACAAGAGGCAGTCACGCATACCTGGAAGAAAAGTTGCAGCAAGCTCCCAATGCAGTGCATCCCTACATCTCTCGGCGAGGTCTTACCTGCTCCCCCGAAAATCGGAGGTCCTTTCCTACCAACCTCCCAAACAGTGAAGGGGAAATAAAGAAGTCCTGATCATTCAACTCTATACCCAGGAGAACCTGATACCACACGTAGACTGCCTGTTCATAGTCGGCCTTCGTTTTCAAGCAAATGCAGCCAGCACAGCTCCTATACCGACGTTTAAATCTAGTGCTAATCGGCCGTCTTATTGCCCGTATAGCATAAAATCACGACGGTCTCGAGGAGGCAACGTTGCTGCGCCTCGTCAGTGCTTTCATCATAAGTACCATAAACCCAGTGCAAAAGCCAAAATTGCTGTTTCTGACGCCAAGACGGCAATAAATACCTTCGTGGCAGAACGAATATCTCTGCAAGCGGCCAATATTCTTTCGACGTTTGTTTGCTATAGAGGCAGGCATTTTCGCATTGTATGGACACCAGCACCCTCGTCCCTGCCGGAGCATGTCTGGCTCACGAAGAAGCCCGACATTTCGGCAACCAGGCTGGCTTTCGCGGAAACATCTGGTCTACATTCACGGGGAGGACATAAAGGCAGTTCACAAAGAGGGAGATTACTGACCACTACAGGATGAGCAGCCTGAAGTACCCTCCACCAAAGTATTCCCTCAACAGATGGCAGTAGGTTTTGCAGAGGCAAATATAGTCAAACAAATTTTCCTATCTAATTCTCTACAACGGATTTTTCCTAGAGACATATTGGGACGGATGCATGGGGTTTTAAAACGCATCACGATCGCGAGGTTCGTGAGTCATACCTTCTGTATAAGTTTAAATCAGCGTCGTTTGGCATAAATGAAAGTTATGGGAAATTAACCTGTCTTTCCTCCGATTAAAATTTCGGCTGCATTTCTCAGGCTAGTGTTATGCCTGTTCATTTCTTTCCCTCAATAATATTCTCCCATTAGTTGGCGAGCTCCCGTAGTTGGGTATAGTTTTGTGCTAGCACGACGTTTTTTAGCACAATGGCTTCACTGAACCAAATTTGATGAACAAGTCTGGACATTGTGTTCTGGGTAGGCTGCAGTACCATTTTTAGCTTTATATTCTCACCTTGTAATTAATTTGTGAACGCGAGCGTGTGTTATTGCTTTCGTGTCCTCTTTGTTTTTTGTATTGTTGCTTTCTAATATTTGTTGGTGACCGCCTCGGCATTCCCTGAACTGGCACCATGCGTCAGCCAAATGAATACCACTTGCGCCGCGTCATACGCGTGCACCTGCATGTTTTCTTTCTTTTCATGCCTTCTTTGACATTGTGTTTTTTTCATACTTATGTACACTCATTTCGAGTCGAAACAACCTGTCCTACTGCTTTTTGGCGTGACACTTGCCTCCCCCCAACAGGAGGCCCGTGTCTCATGTTTCAATAACCTTTCACGACTTCGTAGAACGGTTGTGTATTTGCAGATGTTCATCCTTTTTGTGCATTTGCATATCTTCTTTTCCTTCTTCCGCGTGACTAATCTTTTGCCCATGTCAATCACGTGCATGGGCATATCTTGTTTTGACCCCTCTTTCACCCCCGTTGCCAAGAGGGAGGGGAAAATTGCCTTGTTAATTTTTCCCCCCTCTTTGTATACCAATGTACACACTTTCCTGTCGAAACTGCCTATCCTACAGCTTTTGGGCGCGACCCTTGCCTCCCACCAACAGGAGCCATGTGTCTCTTGTTTCAATGACCTTATGCGAATTCCTAGAACGGGTGTGTATGGGCAGATGTCGCCCTTTGTGTGCAGATGTTCTTTGGAAAGTCTTCGTTCTGCGTGACTAATCTTTTTGCCCATATCACACACGTGCATGGGCATATCTTGTTTTGACCCCTCTTTCACCCTCGTTGCCACGGGGGAGGAAAATTACCTTGTTATTTATTATTTTTATTTATTAATTATTTATTTTTTTCTCTGTGTTTGGTTCTTCTCTCTCTTCATTCTTTTGCTACCCACCAACCATGATCCATTTGTACAAACTCTCCCTCCTCTTACCTTGCCCTCGCCCTTGTTAAATTTTCTGTATATGTATATAGCTCTGAAACGAAGCTATTTTCTACTCTGGAGAAAGGGAGTCTTCTCCCTGAAACGTCAGTAAACTTATTTCTATTTTCTACGTCTTTCTCGTTTGTCTCTGCCTCTACTAACCTTATTTTTTTCGCGCTCTCTGTGAGTTTTTATCTTTTCTATATATATATATATATATATATAATATTATATATATAAATATATATATATATATATATATATATATATAACACACGAAATAAGAGTTGGCAGTCAAGAAAACCTCGGAAAGCAAAGGGAAGAATGTGGGAAGGTATTGAAACCGAAAAACAATTTAGAAATAAAGAAAGAAAGTGGATAAAAAATGCCCGCCAGGTGGGATCCGAACCCACGACCTCCAGAACACCGGTCTGGGGCGGTTCTCCACCGGTCTCCACTTTCTTTCTTTCTTTTTAAATTCTTTATCTCTTTCAAACACCTACCACATCCTCCCCTTTGTTTTCAGAGGTTTTCTTGACTGCCAACTCTTATTTCTGTGTTATTTTCATCGAGCTCCTCATTTCCTATTCTGATTCGCTACATGCATAGCGAGGGCCTCTGTTCTGGCAGTCTTGGTGCCATAGGAAGCTTAAGAGGATTCAAAGCTGGTCGACCACTCTTGACATGTAGTAGACACTCGAGTCGCAGCCCGGGCGTTAAAAAGAAGGTCTCCTTCACCCCGAGTAGTCCGAGTGGCGCTGGCTACCAACCCCAAGCACAGGAAACAAAAATACCGTAACAGAAATACCCCAGAAAGTGAAGGGGGAAATCGCCTCGCCGGTAGCGTAGTGGTTATCGCACCAGACCGGTATTCTGGAGGTCGTGGGTTCGGATCCCACCTGGCGGGCATTTTTTCTCCACTTGATTTCTTCTTTTCTAAATTCTTTATCTGTTTCAATCCCCTAGGCCTTTGCTTTCTGAAGTTTTCTTGACTGCCAAATCTTATTTCTGTGTTATTTTCAACGAGCCCCTCATTTCCTATTCTCATTCGCTATATATGTATATATATATATATCTATAGGAAATGCAGGGTTCAGTGAATTAAGACAGAATAAGGGTTGGCAGTCAAGAAAACCCAGGAAAGCAAATGGGGGAATGCGTTCTGTAATAGAATGAGATGAAGAATTTTATGAGTCACAAAGAAATATGGTGAAAAATGCCCGCAGGGTGGGATCGGAACCCACGACCTCCAGAATACCGGTCTGGTGCGATAACCACTACGCTACCGGCGGGGCTGTTTCCCCACCACTTTCTCGGGTATTTTTGTTAACGTATTTTTTGTTTCCTGCACATGGGGGTTGTAGCCAGCGCCACGCGGACTACACTTTCTGTGGCCTAACGCATTCCCCCCTTTCCTTTCCGAGGTTTTCTTGACTGCCAACCCTTATTCTATAATAATAATATATATAGATATATATATATATATAATATATATTATATATATATAGATATATAGGAAAAAACCCCCCCGCCGGATTTTTTCTCGCCTTATATTTTCGCTTCTTTATCAATGATCCCGCCCCGTGACAAGCACACGTCATTCGGCCCTATTAAATATTTCGAAAAAGCCGAATAGCACTGGCAATGACGACTGCAACCTTGATATTATCTTTACCGAGTCCCTCGTCCACTATCTCTCTGTTCTGCTGCATGCATACGAGGCACTGGATCCAGCAGTTCGGATATGCCAATTGCTAACCCCGACCTCCGACCGCGTTCTACGTGGCGGCCGCTGGGAAAGAGACGTTCTACTCTCCCGCGGTAGTCGAGGGGGGCGCTAGTTGACCGGCCTCAGAGCTCTTGTAAATATAAACCCCCGCTTTAAAGTCGAGAGAAGCCGCTGTGGGGATAGCGTAATGGTGAACGCACCGCATCGGTTATGCGGAGATGTGGGTTCGTGTCCCGCCCCGGAAAAACGCCGGATTTTTTCTCGACTTATATTTTCGCTATTTATCAATGAATCAAAGAAACGTGACAAGCACACTCATTCGGCCCTATTAAATATTTCGAAAAAAGCCGAATAGCACTGGCAATGACGACTGCAACCTTGATATATATATATATATATATATATATATATATATATATATATTATATATATATATATATATATATATATAAGAGAGAGAGAGAGAGAGAAATGGAAGTTTATTTATTTATTTAAGCCGAAAGTCGTAAAAGGGAGGCGGCGACACGGATGAAGTCACCTGGCCTGCCCTGTTCGATGGTAGACATGAGCCGGTGGGCACTAGCTGCATTTGCCGCAAGTTAAACTAGAGGTTGTTGTGAGTCGGGTTGATAGCTGAACAAGGCGGTATCCCATTTATCCATAGTCCAGACGTTTAATGCTCGATTCGGCAAGAGAGATTTCTGTGGGCATGTCCCTATAATGGGTTATAGGGTGGGTTTGTCTGCACACCCCATGCATCCGTCCCAATATGTGTCTGGGAAAAATCCGTTGAAGAGAATAAGATAGGAAAATGTGTTTGACAGTATTTGCCTCCACAAAACCTACTGCCACCTGTTGAGGGAATAGTTTGGTGCAGGGTACTCCAGGCGGCTCATCCTGTAGTGGTCAGTAATCTCCCTCATTGTGAACTGCCTATATGTTCTCCCCGTGAACGTAGACCAGATATTTCCGCGAAAGCCAGCCTGGTTGCCGAAATGTCAGGCTTTTTCGTGAGCCAGACATGCTCCGGCAGGGACGGGGGTGCTGGTGTCCATACAAGGCGAAAATGCCGGCGTCTATAGCAAACAAACGTCGAAAGGATATTGGCCGCTTGCAGAGATATTCGTTCTGCACGAAGGTATTTATTGCTGTCTTGGCGTCAGACACAGTAATTTTGGCTTTTGCACTTGGTTTATGATACTTATGATGAAAGCATGAACGAGGCGCAGCAACGTTGCCTCCTTGACGGCGTCGTGCTTGTAGGCTATACGGGCAATAATACGGCCGATTTACTAAGCAGTAGATTTAAACGTCGGTATAGGAGCTGTGCTGGCTGCATTTGCTTGAAAACGAAGGCTAACGATGAAAAGGCAATCTACGTGTTGTATCAGTTTCTCCTGTGTATAGAGGTGAATGTGCGGGACGTCTTTATTTCCTCTTCACTGTTTGGGAGGTTGGTAGGAAAGGACCTCCGATTTTCGGGGGAGCAGGCAAGACCTCGCCGGGAGATGTAGGGATGCACTGCATCGGGAGCTTGCAGCAACTTTTCTTCCAGGTATGCGGGACTGCCTCTTGTCGCCCAGCTAGTAATATCATCTTCGGAGGGGCTATGTCGGATTCGCCGGATGGCGTTTAGGAGTGGAGGCAGCTTGTTCGAGGGAACATTGAAAATACAGGGCGAGAGTACGGATCCCTGTAGTGTAGTGTGACGCCTCATATGTATAAGCGCCGATTCCAATTCTCGCAGGATCAGACGTGCCATGCGAACAGACTTTGAATTGTGCATGGTCATGGCGCCCGACACCAACTCCACCAAATTACTTAGAATGGCATAGTGTCTCAGGTTGTCAAAAGCCTTGGTGAGGTCCAGTCCAAGTATAACTCTCGTGTGACGGTCAGAACTTTGCATGATGTACAAACCCTGGTGTTTTAGTTGCAGCAGAAAATCTTTCGTTGAAAGCTTGGGCCTGAAACCCAAGATCGTGTGAGGAAACAAGTGTTTTGTATTCCTATGCTTTTACGACCTATTCAGCAACAGGTTTTCCAGGCGCTTGTCCAGGCAAAACGTACGGGAAATGTGACGGAAGTCTGTTCTGCAAGACGGCGGGATTTGTTCGCGTTTACAACATGGTTCATGCACTGTGTAAGGGCGGCTTTGGAAGATCCGTCCATGTTAGTCAGCAGATTTTTCGGGACTCTATCCGGGCCGGGCGTCGATTTGGTCCGTATGTTTTCTAGCGCAACTCGGATTTCAGCCTCTGGCAGAGGTATGTCGAGTTTGGCGATTTCAGCATAGTATATTCAAGCAACGGCTCTGGGTCTCTCTATTTAATGTAGAGGTCTTTAACATTTTGTAAAATTTGCTGCTCATCGACCCAATATCTACGCGGGAGAGTGAGCAGGTTATTATGTTGTACCGTTTTAGCACCATGTGTGTCTAGGAGGCTTCTTAACGTATTACACGGGCTAACGTTCCTTATTTTGCAATCCATGAGGTCTCATGCAGGATGTCATTGCTGATTCGTGATATAGTTCTGCTTCACTCTCCCCATTCCTTCTTGCTAATCTAGTGTAAATGGAGCGATTAATTTTTAGCGAAGAGGGCGATTCACTCTCGAGTCCGCTTGCCATAGTTTTGCCTTTTGGGGCATATTGTGCGTGGACACGTCAATCTGGCTTTGAATATCCAAAACGACGCATCCAGGTCTTCTATGTCTTTACCATTTGGTTCAATATTTGCCATTGTGTTCCAATTTTGCGATGAATGCTAATGTGCACCAGAGGGGGGAGCGGACGCAGACATGCGACAGCGCCACGTAAACCGGTCTTTCGTGATGTTGAGAAGTGAACGTCGACATCTGTTACCCAGAGCCTATGCAGTTTCGGAATCGCGTTGTTCATCGTGCAGTAAGACTCTTTATCGCCGTACGTGATGCCTAACTTCCCGTTTGGCGTATGCACGTTTGTCCTAATGTAACACATTGGGCTTTCAATCTCAAATCAGCACCTACTGAAAACGTTGCTCACTAAACTCCAAGGAGCAGATACCTGATTCGCGCCGTACACCTAAACCCAGACGTTAAGCTAACGCTGTTCAGACCCGAGAGTTGCAGTGGGTTTTCTCGAAAAGTGGCGCGTATCTCCAGAGCACCGCATGAATGCAGAGCGGCATTGTGTAACCAAAGAATCCATCGCGAGAAATGTTGGCGTTCAACCATTGTCGTCGTTAGCCTTAGAGGCGCATAATTGTTTTTGTATTTCGCATGTGGTTATCCCTAGCACTGTAGTCCCTTTAAAATTTGCCGGAAAGGGCTTTCGTGCCAAATCGTCCTTACATTTTTAGCACATATGTAGACAGTCGAGCGCATACCGATGGCATACAAACTAGTGAAGAGGTACTTATCGCAGCTTTTATGCGTCAATGCACCCGCCACTATGTCCTGTGGCGACTTTTGTTTTTCGCTTTCGCCACAATTGGATACAGCTACAGGCAGTTGTGAGTGAGTGAGTGAGTGAGTGAGTGAGTGAGTGAGTGAGTGAGTGAGTGAGTGAGTGAGTGAGTGAGTGAGTGAGTGAGTGAGTGAGTGAGTGAGTGAGTGAGTGAGTGAGTGAGTGAGTGAGTGAGTGAGTGAGTGAGTGAGTGAGTGAGTGAGTGCGACATGTTTGTTCGTTTGATCTGCGAAACGTGTGCACGCGTTGGTGCTACAGGTGGCCTTGTGAGATTCCACGTTACCGTTGTTATCGTCGTTTCCCGAGCAACAGAGGTGCGCGCTACTCTCTGTTTACTTAGATTCTTGTCCGAGCTAAGGTAATCTAAACTGGTCACAGCTTAGTAGAAGCAAAATAGTCTAATCCGCCGCTTTTGAAAGGAAAAAAATAATTTATTTTGCATGGTATGGGACGAGATTAGTTGCGTCACTCGTTAACACTCCGGGTGACGTACACGTTGGACGTTGGGTAATTTTACTATCCTAATAAATCGGGTAACCTGGAATGTAGTTACAATCTCTGATCTGGTGGAAATTTCTCCCTGTATCATTAACGACTTCCGAACGGGAGAGTCGAAAACTGCCACCATTGCACCGCTAATTCAGCTTGAAAGGAGCTGGAACACAAAGCCCTATCATCGTCTCACTTAGAGAATCTTAAGTTAAAACCGTTTTGTGAGTTGGTGGCCACCGTTTAACGTACAGTCTATGTATCACCGGTAAAATTGTTTTGCTTTGTAGGGAACATGTCTAGACATCGGAGGATTTACAGTGACTGCAGTTTATCAGCGTAACAGAACGCGGTAGGGCATGCGAAATATTGAATGGGGGTCTGTACGCTAACAACCAATCAGATTAAACGGGCGAGTCACACCAGCCCACACGTCATGATTTTACCAGCGCTTACTATTGGAAGAGTCAGCAATTACGACTTCTCTTCACGAGTCTCCGGATTTTGAAACCATCCGTCCAATGGGAGCCATGTAAGCACTGTGCTGCCCCAAAACGGTGAACAGGGGTAATTTCAAGAGTGGTGGGGTTGTTAGTTCCTCTGTTCAGTTGATCTAAACATATTTAAAAGTTTTAAAGGCTCCGTAAAACATAAACCGGGACCAATTCTTTCCCCACGTCGCGGGTTCGATTCGCAGCCGTGGCGGCAGCTTTTCTGACGAAGGCGAAATGCCAAAAAGCCTGAGATTTCGGCGCAGGGTAAAAAATCCCAGGTGTTAAAAATATATCCCGGTGCCCTCCAAGATGGCGCCACACATTGGGGTGTAGCTTCTGCGCCTTAACGCGAATAATCAATCACTCTGTTTTTTCTTGAAAAGATGCCTTTTGAGCCTGCTTTCTAACGGGATATCCACAACAACCAAGTTTTGGTCGTACACAGTAGCACAATTTTGTGTACACTCCCCCTTTTTAGGAGGTGGTATTTTCTTTTACTGAACTCACATTACGACTACCCCAGGGAGAAGCGGTACAGCATGAATAGGCCTTGTTTTCGGTTTGCCGACGCTCCTACTCAAAATAAATCACGATGACTTGATAACCCCTAACCAGAAAAGCAGACAAGCAGCGATGATTCAATGTGTGAGCGTATAAATGAAACATGCTTCCCCTTCATTTAGTTAAAAAAGGAGAGTTCCACAGCATAAAAACAGCGTAGCAAGGGCATATTTTTAAGAGAGACCGCCACCCAAAACATCTGATTTTGCGGGTTTTTATATTTGATGTCAACGCTAGCAGAGTTCACATCCCGCCACATGTACCAGTTTGGACCTAAGATTTCTTAGACCGAACGAAACAGTTGCGAGCGAAGCAACGAAAAACGCGGATAAACTTTTTAGCATGTAGGTAATGCGAAAGACATGGTTCGGTTTTCTTACTGTTCTGTCGGGTTGCACGAGAAGCGGTCTCTTCCACTTCCCCAGAAGATAGCGGAGAGGGGCCACAAACCACTTTCACAGAGGCTACTCAGGGCAAGAAACCACACGGGGATGATAAAAGAAACTATTTACTTTGAGGCGGTTAGACTTCAGCATTCGGTGGGATCAATATATTGTTGGAAATATATTTAGGTAACGCGTTCCCCCTTGCTGACAACGTTACCACTATCGGTTTTGTTTTTGGTGTAGAAACACTTTCTATATATCAGTGATCAAATGTAGCGCGGCAGAAACACACGGGACAGAAAGAATACACTCGGGCTATTCTGCTGCGCTACATTTGATTAATATGAACTAGCCACGTCTACAGCTTTACTAAGTTTTTCTATGTCGTGTCGCTTGATCGTGCTTCTCATATTTGATAAAATTTGTTGTGATGCTTACGTCTGTCCGTTACTCAGCATAGGAATAATGTAACTATGGTTCAAGTACCAGCTAAATGTGTATTTCAAGCGAAAACACTCCTCTGTCCATATTTAGGGGGACGTTAAAAATCCACTGATGATTTAAATTATTCAGGAGCCATCTGCAATAGGGCAGCGCATAGCCCAAGAGTACCTTCGGTCTATTGATCCTATAAAAACGTGTTTGTTAAGTTGTATGCTAGTAGCCGATCTTTGTTGGTTTGTGCGTTTCACTTCGCGTGTGTATTAATACACGATTGACCACTCTGTTTACGCAATAACTTGCAAGCTCAGCTTTGTGGCGTCACTTTGTCTACCGTCACCTTTGTTCCACTATTGTCTGCTGCTATGTGGCTTGTGCCTTGTTCATTGAAGATATTAGCATCTTTATGTGGTGTTTAGGGTTAAGGGGAAAGAAGCAATGAAAAAAAAAACAGTGAGAAGAGCAAGGGCTGCTTTAGAGAAGCCCCTACGACGAGGAGTTTCCTAGTCCGGAGTCCCGTGAAAGCGGGTGGTTGGGCCAGCCATTCCACTAGGTTAAGCGACAAAGTTTTTCTTTCGACTCCACCGCGCCGTCCACAATTGCATGGAGAGGAATAAGAAGGTTTTGCTGCAAGTGCAGAGGGGCATTTCATAAATTGCGAATGACGCGCATGGCGTGAAGCAACCGTTTATGATATGAATAAGAATAGGTGCAAGCGATTCAAAAGGAGACAAAGGCTCTGTGAGTGAAGCAATACAATCATTTCAGCTAGCAGAAATGGGACAGAGATCCCTGGTCATAACTACTTGGATACTCAGGGTGGATACATTCATCATGCAGCAGACTGAAAAGGGATGCAGATGATGATTGGATGCTTATTTTATTTAACATATCGAGATCTGTGTAGCGTTGCGGAAAGAGAAGATTAAATCACTTCCGCACGCTCACACTGATAGGATATGCACAATTACAAAGTTTCAAAATATTCAAAGAGCGGCCACGCTGTGTGCTCACTCCGTTTTTGCCGCGCATCGCCTTAAGGGCCAAACAGGAAAGCTGAAAAGGATGCGCGGCTGCACGCGATTCCGGTTCCGAAAAACCAGTTTTGCTTTCGAAGGTAACCGAGATTGGAGGATTCCACGCTTATTCTATAGGCAATATATTCTGCCAGACCACATCATAAATCGAGTAGGTCTTACGCGCGTGGCCTATCCAAGCAACCATTTTTGTAGGAGGCATGCAACATAATAAATTTCATTGGGTAGAAAAAACAAACAACAGAGTATGAGAAAGCCATGCACTGTAAATTCGAAGGTCTGACTTCTAGGTGCTCCTTGTACTTCATATTTCACTGACGGCAACTGTATACTGGAATACCAAGTCAACACAGTATAACTGCATGAATAAGTGACATGTTTGCACAATATTTCTGTAGTCCTATTTACAGAGACTTTGCGGGTGCGCTACAGCATGGCTAATTGGTACAGTAATAAAATCCTTTGTCATGTATCCACCTCAACCCCAGGAGTCGTGCGTAAGGATGCTTCACCTGTGGTTTTACAGCCAGTGGCGTAGCTAGAGCAATGTTTAAAACGGACGTATTAGTTATTGTAGTTCAAGGTGAGCCTCTAGCTGTCGATTCAAGCCATAACAGCGGCAATGTTGCACCTCACAAAGTTCTTTACGTGTATGGCATCCTCGCAGAAATTTCGGGGTACTTAGCGGCATCTCAGGATTGGACGCATAAACAAATAGGACCGTCTGTTGATCTTTTGTTACACTTTTTCTTCAACATTATTCTCGCATTTGTTCAACATTATTCTCTGCCGCTGGTTTATGCACCGCCACTTTGCTCTGACGAATTTACGATGATGGGGTTTCCAGGAGGTGTGTTGTTTTCGGCCAATGCTTGCTCTGATGGTCTATCCTGCTCGCAACTCGGGCACTTTGGGCCCTAACCCATTGCGGTGTAGAATAAAATTATCATTTCACGTTGAGACGTATACATGGCGGGTCGTGAACGGTCTCTGAGAAAATTTTAATTTTAGTGGTGTTTTAACACGAACCAAAATCTCAGCCCCAGGGTGTTTTCACTTTTTCAACTCACCTTAGAAGATGCACTCATGAAGATGCGCTCATAAATCGCGTTATATAGAAAAGATAGTTGCAATGTCTACCAAATCACCGACAAAATGAGAGGGCGCCAGAAAAAGACCAGAAACCCGGATCCGCATTCTCGGACAGTGGGAAGGAAAATTTACCGACAAAAAACAGCAGTGGCGGGGATGGTAGGCCACAGCCGCCATTGCAGTACGTTAAAGGCGAAGGTACCGGAATTGCCGAATAGCAAATTTCTAGCAATTGTGAAAAATCGACAAGGGCTTCGCGGAGTACTTTTCATGGCCCTGTTTAAAGACTAACCGGTGCGGCCGAAAATGTTGGTATAAAGCTGCGGAGACGTCCACATCAGGTGTGGCAGCACTTTCTACTTGTGCCACGAACATACTTTATCAGTTTCCTTGTCGCGTGAGGGCGCCTTTGCTTGATGTCAGCTAACAAATGCTCATAGTACCCTAGTTTTGCCCGCCCCAGTTTCGCATTGAGTCGATTGCACATTTTCCTAAATTCCTTCAGTGTTAATTCTGAACGGGTTTGCAGAAAAGAATGATACGTCTTATTTTTTCTTTTATCATGCGAATATGATCACGGGTAATCCATGCCTTTCTGATTTTCCCTGATTGTTTGTAAATTTTAAATGGAAAGTATTTAGGAATTTAGGAAAGTATTCTAGGAATTTCTTATAAGCCATTTCAACATCAGATTCGATAAATACAGAAGACCAATTCTAAGTCATTATGTCAGATTTGAATGACTGAAGGTTATGCTTAGTAACGGATTGAAAAATAACCCGATCAAATTGGTCCCGTTTCTGTGGCGCATTACTCTGGTACATAATAAAAACTGGGCAGTGATCGCTAATGTCACAAGTGACGGTTCCAGTGCTGCGAATAAATTTTTCGTAGTTTATGACGAAAATATGCAGCAATGTTTAACTAGTGCTTGTAATCCTTGTAGGTATATTAATGGGATTGACGAAAGCAAAAGAATGAAGTTTAGTAATAAATTCGCGGACAGCACTGTTATCTTGTAACATGTTCAAATTGAAATCCCCGCCGCAAATCAGGCAAAGCTTGTTTCTCGAAACGTATTCTAAAAGTTCTTCAAAAAGTCCAAAAACCGCTGGAGATTTCAATCAGGTGTCCAATATATAGTGCACCTAAAGTCAATGTAAGATAACACTGTCAACATTTCATAATCGTTTGTCACTTTGGTTAATTCGGACATAAGTTCAAAGTGTTTACACGTTTCAACAAGTACAGATAAGCCACCACCTGACCTGCCTGGCCTGTTAAACAAAAAGTGTTATACCCCTCCCTAATAAGCATTTTAGAATCACTGGAGTAACACGTTTCGGAAAGCACAACAATATCGAAGGAAAAAGAAAACTGGTCTAAAAAGCACTATATCATCTTCCTTATTACACGCAGAGCGGGTATTCAAATGTACAGCAGATTCGCATGATGAATCCCGATGCTTAACATTGTTCGGTAGGGCGAGTTCGTGGCATTCATTTTGTGCGTTCTCACTTTCGGTCATAAGACAAGCTAATGTTCAGCACGTAGTACAATCAGAGCTCGCGTGCCGAAGATTATTCACTGTTTACAGAGCAAATGAGTTTCACGTCACTCTCGTCTTTTATCGGAATTGTGGGCGTACCTTCCGCTTTCCTAGCCTAGATTTTCTTCTTTGAAGGATCCGACAGATTTCCAGTGACACTCGTGTTTGTTCTTTACGGCCATTGCACTTCTATAGTTTCATTAGATGGGTATAGTTCATTCAATACCTATCTTGCACCGTAACATAACTTTCAGCAGTCGATGTGTCATTTGGTAGAATGTTTTCAAACCTGCCGTCCATGTAAAAATTCGGCATTTTTTCCCGTGAACTTCTCCTTTCCCGAAGGCTCAAGCTGTGGACGCTGTGCTCAACCGATCTCGCTGTATCTGCACATAATTTACGAACAATCTTTGTTGACAGGCGTTTTACCTGATGACTGGAAAATTGCTTATGTCATTCCAGTCCATAAGGGTCGAAAAAGGATGTTGAAAATTACAGACCAATTTCTTTAACCTCAATAGTGTGTGCAAAGTAATGGAACATATTCTCTATTCCGGAATAATGAAACACTTGATTGAAAACAACATTCTAACAAACTACCAACACGGGTTCCGCAAGGGGTTCTCATGCACAACTCAACTTGTTGAATTTTACCATGATCTGGCATTGACCTTGATTCAGGGGGACAAACCGACTGATTTTCTTAGCGTAAAGCATTCGATTAATTCACATAAATTACTAAACATAGATCCCATTTCTTAAGTGGATTGAAAATTATTTGTGTCAACGTCGACAATGTGTCATTTTAAACGCAAAAGCTCTGAGTACGTTGAGTGACATCGGGAGTACCGCAGGGCTCTGTATTGGGAATTTTGTTTTTATTTATATTAATGATATTTCAGTAGGTATGCATTCAAATGTCAGACTGTTTGCAGACGATTGCGTCGTGTACAAACAAATCAGAAGTGAGAGTGACTCTACCCAACTGCAAATTGACTTGGAACGTGTTCAGGATTGGTGCTCTACGTGGAAAATGAATTTAAATAATAGAAAGTGTGTTCACGTTTTGTTTACAAGGAAACGGAAGCCAATTGAGACTGGGTACCTTTTAAACAATGATCCTGTAAAAAAAGCTGCTACTTATAAATACCTAGTGTAGTGCTTTCATCCGATTGCTCATGGAATGCACATGTAAGCGACGTAGTAAGGAAAGCTGCCAGGGCACTGAATTTCATGCAACGCAACCTTAAAAACGTCAGAGCAAAACCTAAAGAATACGGCTTATTTGACATGTATACGACCTATACTAGATTATGCGTGCGCCGTATGGGATCCCTCCCAAGTAACACTGTCTGATGAACTTGAGAAAATACAAAACCGAGCGGCTAGGTTCGTCTTGGGACGGTACAAGAGGGGAGATAGTTGTACTCAGATGAAAAATGAACTTGGGTGGGAGCTGCTTTCTTCGCGACGACGAAAATTGCGGTTAAAGTTCTTTTTTCAAATATTTCACAATAAAACAGGAATTAACAAAAAAAACTACTTCAAAGAACCTCATTACCGTTCACATAGAACTGATCATGTTTTTAAAATAAGGGAATGGCGTACCAGGACGGACCTACTCGCCAAGTCATTTTTTTGTAAAAACCATTAAAGAGTGGAATAGGTTGTCTGAAGCGCAAGTGTGCTGTAAAAATGAAGATTTGTTTATGTCCATGCTGTAACCCCCCTGCTGTAGCGCCTTCGGGCAATGCGGGGTAATCTCTGAATAAACAAAGAAAGAATAAAGAATATGTATCGATGCTGCGTAAATTTCGGCTTGTGACATCAGCCGACAAACAACGCAATTCCCGGTGTCATTCTTGACTGATCAGCCAATTTTCACATAAAGATTTTCTCCCGGAGCAAAAAAAGTTAAAATAATATTTCAAGCATCTTCAAATTCTTTAAAACAATTCATGTATTTTACACTGGAGACAGGCTGCAGAGCTCTCGTCGACACAAGAAATAATACAGAAGTGACAAGTTTATAGGGTAAGTTTTTCGCAGGTTCTCCAAACAACCCAGGTTATGACTGTACAAGCGTAGAAAATCCCATTATTTGTTTCAATAAGCCCACCTTGCTTTATATTGAAATCCCATTAGGCAAGATGTGCCTTTGCTTTTAATATAAATGTCATTTCTCATTCCCTGTTGGATTTACGCCAAACCGCTGAAATCATATTTGTTAAGGCTGCTCATTTTTCGCTGTTTCGTAAGGTTTCTTTGTCAATCTCCAAATTCCGGATTTTCTGAAACACCCGTTCTGCGTAAATGACTGGCGAAGGAGATTTCAGCAGCGTTTTAAACTGTATTTTCTACAGACGGTATGTTTAGTATGTCTCTTGACACGCGTGGGGTAAATTATATTGCTTTGATGAACAGAGAATAGCCCAGCAACCCGAGCGAGCAACAGAAAGTCAAGCAGCAGCGCAGCAACTTGGTTATGAGAAATGAGGAACGAACACCCGCCGGCCAAGGAACAAAACCGTGCCGGGGGCGGTAAAAGTGGCCTGGCAACTAACCATAGATTCTTTGCGGTGGGGTGCGAGCGACATGAGGTTCGCGGGGGAAATGCACGGGGGAGCACGTTTACTCAATGGCGCGGCCAGTATGTCAGAAGGAGGTTTAGCAGCAAATGTACGTAAGCTCTAGCTTATCTGTCGTGTTCACAGTTAAAATATAAGTAGCGAACTTCTCTAATTCGGTGCTGGATGGTGGAAAGAAGCATCATCACTGAAGTAAACGTGCAATATCAAAATATTGCCGGCTACAATTCTGCCGCATACATTTGTTAATTTGATAAAGTGTAAATGTTTTTAATTAAACTTAAAATTAGCAATCGCTTAAACAGGAAAGCCTTGCGGATATTTCTAGGAACATGAAGCACGCTGATGATTTTTTTTAAAACCCTTTAGGTTTTCTATTAGTTTTCTTTTTTTTCCATGGGAGCTTTTAACCTGTAAAGAATGTTTGCTTGAACGATCCCCTTTTCTTGACGCTGTCATAAACTGCGGTTACTAGAGGTAGGGACAAAGGCAATTGTCATAGGTTGCTAAAATATGTGCAGATTTATGATCGAATTTAAAATGATGCACTTAGGCGTTGCGCTGCTGAGCACGAGGTCGCGGGTTCGATTCCCGGGCGCGGCGGCCACTTTTCTGATGGAGGCGAAAAGCAAAAACGCCCGTGTGTACGAGATTTCGGCGCACGTTAAAGATCCCCAGGTGGTCAAAATTAATCCGGAGCCATCCACTACGGCGCGCCTCATCGCCTGCGTTGCGTCGGCGCGTTAAAACCTACAATCAATCAAAGTGATGCACTTAGAGGAAACTTTTGAGAGAAGCAGGATCCGATCTGTACGTTGACATGTTCGGTGTTACAGATTTATGTCCACAATGCCTGTAGTGCAGTAAATCGAAGCAAAATTCCGGAGGTGCCTTGCGGTAAAGAACGAGCCATCATATTGAGATAGTTCTGTCCTGGCATCATTAAGACGCATTCGTAAGTCGAAAATGTATAACTCGGGAGTACTGCACAACAGTGCGGCTTTTGCACGACTGTAAACCCAAGAATTGTTGTATATTTTTTTGATAACCGCTCTGGGACGACATTCAAACGTCGCCGCGTGGGGTGGCAGCTTCACCCCATATTACTGCGTTTGACGAAGTACAGGCCTGAGTCACGACGCCGCGTAACCAAGGAATTACGCGGTTTTTGAAAACAACAAATAACCTAAAAATGCCGCTCATCACAGCGGTTTCTTGAGGGAAGCCGTAGTAGATGAAGCTTTGGCAGCGCTCTGAGAAGGCCTCATAAAAGTTCAACCAAACGTTGAACATACAATCAATACAAGGTCCTCTTAAGCTTCCGGGTTCACGTATTAGATAGCTCTCAGCAGACATGTCTACATTTTGGCTGACACGTCAGTCACTTGCAAATTAGCGCAACGAAAAAATTTGTGGCAAATATGGCGTGAATTGCGAGATAAGGCTGTACTTAAGTTGTAATCGGTAACTTTTAATTGAAAATTCAGCACCTAATGCACTTTTTGTAAACTGCTATGTAAAGAATCATCTGTCAAGAATCAAGAGGTGGCATACATGCATTCATGCATGACACAGCCGCGCCGCCACAAATTCCGAGGTTCACAATAAATGAGGTAAGGGGAAAATGCGGTAATACGTAATTTTCGCATATGGCTCCTATTTTGTTGCTTTAGATTGTTAGTATCGAATTCCGTTCTGGGAAAAATGAAGTACGAGGACTAACTGGAAGGCGTCACTTAAAATGCACAGTACATGGCTCAGCGAAGTACAAGAATGCTGCCGCAAATGGCAACTGCTGGTTCCATTCGCACCCGTCTAGCGCATGAACAGCTCCCTTTGTCGACCTCTCCCGACGGAATACCGGTCTTTACCTCCCCAGTAAAACCAAAGTGTCGCTGGTGCACGCGGCGGTCCTCCAACACGTACGTACAAGGCGCGGGAGTCACAGCTCATACTTCTCCAGAAAATCCGCTCTGCCGCACTCGCTTACCCAACTCAGTTTCTCAGTACCCAATGGATACAGAATAAAAAAAGCACTTAGCTCTGCAGATTCAACTTCAATTTCTGTTCACAGTGCGGAATTTTTTGATCCTCTGACGCCCTATTCTTGCCTCCACAGGCGGTCAATCACCGGTACAGTGATGGTGTAAAAAATGAGTTCAATTTGACACCATTGGGCCTAAACGTGACCCAAACGTTGGTTACAATAAAAAAAAACATGCAATGCTTACCTTCAATCAGCTCGCAGAGGCGGAATCACATTGTTTTCAATTAGGAGCCACTGAGTTTACGATCACCGCATTTAGACCTCGCGTCAGTTCGCTCCTGCTTACAATCGGCTTGACGGTCGTTCACTCGGACGAGACGTTGCAGTACGTCGCACGTTAATCCATGTTGGTTTCACAATGTTAACAAGGAGCGTCGGTTGGCGGGATCCACATCACATCCATTCGAGTGGCCGCAAGTTCACACCAACACAAAAAGTTTGACGACGCTAGAGCTCACATGACACACGACTCCAACTGGCAAGAGTTTCATACCGAGTAGTACACGAGGAAAGGCTGAAGGACCAAAAGGAAGAAGCGTGGGAGCTTTTCATACTACGATTAGCACAAACGTAGTATTCGCAACAAGATACTCTGTTTTAAGGGGAAGTACATTCGTAGTAAATGCGCCTACTTACGACTGCTCTTCGCAACCGTAAAAAACTGGTAGTTTTTCTGCCATCATATAACGGAAAGTGGGTTTACGACTCCAGGAGTGAGGAGTTTTAATGACGTATGTCCCCCAAGAAACTCTCATTCAAGCTACCTTTTGTGCTTTGTGTCGAAACGGGAAACGGTTTGGCCATTGAGAACCAGTTCCCCATTAAATTTATTTCTCTTCGATGAGCGCGCTTTTCATTCTTCTAGCCGCACGAGGGACAAGCGCCAGTCGAGCCGGCGGTTATCTAGGGAGGGTGTGTTACTACAACTATTAAATTACTATTGTACTACGTGCATAAGCCGCCACACGCAGCTAAAGTTCTAAATTCTCTGAATAATGTCGCTAGTGGGACATCCAAGCCCATTCCTAGTTTCCGGCCGCCTTAGGAGCCCAGGAACAAACTTGGGCTGCAATATTACGTCTAAACTCCCAATTGACACTACATCTCAGCGGGAAAGTGGTGTCACCAAAGTTTTTGGTAGCGTATATGCGCCGTTGTTTTTACTGAAAAGGGCCAAACCGGTTGGTGGTATTCCCTCTGCCCCATGCCCCATGGAACGTTATCGCAGGTTTCCGGTTCTCTTCCCCTCTTGCGGGTCGTGGGAAAACACCGGTGCAGGGCGGAAAAAAGCGAACTCCAAGAAAAAAAATGGAATCAAACAAGTGCATGAATAAGAATTGCGGTACTTCACCACTAATCTTGTATGCATTGGAAATCACCAATTTTTGTATGCGGGACATTTCTTGATAAGGAATTTTATCTCGCTGAACTAATTATTTTCCCCAACATTCATAAAACCTAAGGAATTGGTAGAATATTTTGGATATCTTTCAACATCGTATCATAAGAGACGGCGTCTTTTTAAATCACTGTTTCACTTGTTTTGACACACAATACCCCAAATGCTACTGGAATGGTCTACCACATCTGTTAGCAGTGAACAATTCTGCACTATCTACGAAAAATTTTCCGCTGAACTCAACATTGTTGAAACTTCGACCTTTTCTTGGTTATGGTTGAAGTTATTATCTATGTAATTTACTTCAGTAACAGACATGCATGTAGGTTGTAGAGGGTGCTCCTAGGACTAAGTGTTCCGTCCTGCATTATCTTTACGTTTGCGCTCGTTATTGGTAATTTTCACTTAGAGGGAAAAAGGTACCTGCTTTCAATACACGATCCAGAGAATCGCGAAGACCATGAAACGTTTTTCACATGAATCAACAGCCTTGGTTCTTTGGCACGTCATGTCACGCCAAGAAACAATTTATGGAACCCGAAATTCCACCGGGCTTATAATCAAACTGAAGAACAATGGATTTTGCTACGGCCTCTTCTGATTCTATGCAGGCAATATTCTTCAGTGGAAATATGACAATATGAGGTGTGCTGTTCTTACTCGATACTTCTTTTTGGGATTACTAGTACTGAACACGTCATCTGTAACTCCGAATTCTGTCTTTGAATGTTATTTTTAATAGAGACTATAGCCTAAAGTTCCCCGAACAAAAAAACAATCGTTTGGAGCGTCCTACTGTTTTGGTTTAGGGACACAAAACCTTTTTTATATTCTTTTATCAGCCTAACCACCTCGGGTAAAACAAAAAGTTAAAAGAGCACCCCACAATTTCACTCTAAAGACTGTAACATCAGACCCAAAATAAGCCGCAAGGAGCGCGCGCTATTGTTCCAAGGGAAGAGTCTATATGAGTATATAGTAAAATCATTAACACAAAAATACGTACGAGCGGAGACTTACGATGAACAACCTGATGTACTGGTGTTCCAAGACGATTTTGTTCCGTTTTCCAAAGTAGGTGCCGGCCTGCAGAAGATAAATTCAGGGTGATCAAATAAAACAGTACTTGGTATTGAAACATTTGTATTTGAGACATTCGCCCAAGCCCCAGGTGGTCTCGGCGTACATTTGAATTCACTATAGGATCAACAAGTGAATTTAAGCTGCCCTTGCATATCATCATCTTCCTTAGCAATGTTAATAAAAGAACATGTACAACAGAAAAGTATAAGTGCTACTATAAATCGCGCACGGATTATCTACTACCTGCCATGGAACAAATGTCAGCTAAGACGTCCAGCAAATAGCCTGTATAAATGTAATTTTCTTACAATACGACACCTTGATATGGATTGAATAGATGTTGTAACCGTAACGCTGCGGGGAGAAGAAAATAGGTATGGGTTTATACAGAAATATACTGTCTGCACTCCCGCATACTTTGCTAGAATTTTTGATTTAGTTTTTAAAATAAAATAGTTTCCGTTACTTTACTTAAATCTTAACATGAAACCACATATAAAGTGTTATCTTTAGATTCGAATGAGAAAGAAGGCAGTTTATGCATCGGATTTAGTACCCAGTTGAGATACAGGTAAATAGCTATCTTTTAAGCTCCTTAATTTTGGGCGCACATAAAATCCCGAACCCCTCCCGAGACCCTGAACGATATATTGTAGACAGCAACCACCTTGCACAGCCACGTAACTCTGAGCGGTCAGTTTTTGATTGCATGGAATGTTTTCAAATTTGCCAACCATGTAAAATTTCGCCGTTCTTTTCCGTGAACATTTCTTGTTTCCCAATGGCTGACACTGTGCTGACAATGGCTGACACGTATTGATGCTGCACCGATTTCGGGATGGTGACATCAGCCGCCAAACATTGTTTTTCCCGATGTCATTCTCGACGGATCAGCCAACCTTTTACATAAACGTTTCCTTCCAGTGCAAAAAATGATTAACAAACAATTTTCAAGCAGCATTAGGTTCTTCAAAACCATTTCTTGTATTTTACTCTTCAGAGAGGACTCAGAGTTTTCGTCAATACTAGCAATAATAAAGAAATGGCAAAGTTGTAGAGTTAGTTTCTCAGGGGCTCCCCCCAAAACACAGTTTTTGACTTTACGATCTGGCAAACCCCGTTTTTTGTTAAAATACGGCCAGTTTGCCGTATATTCGAATTTTTTCCGGCAAGAAGTACCTTTACTATAATTATAAGTGTCATTCTTCATCCTTTATTACATTCACGCGAAAGCCCTGAAATCATATTTGGTTAAGCCTGCTGATTTATTGCTGCTTCCTCAAGTTTTCTTTTCCGAATTTCCGAAACACCCGTTCTGTGTAAATGTTTGGAGAGGGAGTTTTCAACAGCGTTTTCTACAGAGACTCCGCTTTCTATGTTTCAGGAAACGCGTGGCTAGAAATTATTGTCGCCACGTGTACACAATCACCTAACAGTCGGGAGCGAGCACCAGAAAGTCAAGAATCAGCGTTGTACTCTATTCTCAGTAAGAGAAACGAGCGCCCACCGAACAAGGGAAAAGCCACTCCATTGCGGGTAAAAGTTTGGTATGTGCCTAACCGTAGGCTGCTTTCTCTGGGAAGCGAACGACATTAATTTTTGAGGTCGAATTCTTGGAGAAAGCAATGTATAGAAGGGCGAAGCCGCTAATACGTCGCAATGAGGTTAAGCAGCACTTGAACGTAAGTAAGGTCTGAATGATATTTCGCATTCACGTAAAAACCCTGTTAGGAACTTCTTTGATTCGCTATTATGATGGCGGGAAAAATTTACTCACTGGACAAAATATTTTATAATTAAAACTGCAGAGTTATAAAGTTGTAGTAAAAACTGAAAATTTAGTTCACAACCACTGCAGAGAAATTCAAAGTATAAATAACCGACACAAATGTACGATTTTAAATTTTTTTTTTTGAAACGGACAACCACGCAGTGCAGTTGCTTTAAAATGATTTAAACGTTTGCTACAATTTTTAGTATTCCTGATATTCAATGTTCTGCCTGTTATATTTATGTTTCCGAACTGCCCACAATCATATCTGGACATTTCCCCATTGTTGTGTATTGCGGTGAAAAAAGTTTTACGTAGGGCGTGAATATGTGTGCTAAATGAATGGAAATCGACCTGAAGCATTTATAGGAAACTTTGCAGTTCAGGAACCTTTGATGCGTTCATTTATGTGTTCGGCTATGCAGAATTATGTCTACAACGTCTGTAACGCACTAAAGTGGATCGAAATTCGGTAGCGCCGTCAGGTAAATAACACAGCACCAAATGTAGATCTTTCTTACGGTGCATCATTAAGATGTCTCCGAAAGGCGAAAATGGATTAATCCATAGCAGTCCATAACAGCGCGCCACTGCAAAACTAGCCTCCGCACTTTAAAACACAGAATTTTATTTTTTTAACTGCAATGAGCCGCCATTCAAACATCGCCATTCAAACATCTTCATACCACGTTGCGGAGTGTGACGAAATACCATGTCCGAGTAGCGACGGCGGGTAACCAAGGAACTACTCAAGGGTTGAAAACAACAAAGCCGCTAAAAATGCAGTTAATCGAATCCTTAGTATCTGGAGCTTTGGAAGCGGTCCGAGTAGGCCTGATAAAAGTTCCAATAAAAGTTTAATGTCCAAACAAAAGTAGGGCATATTAAGCTTGGCTTGCAGATTTTAGATAGCTGTAAGAAACTCCGTTTATTTTTTGGGAGACACGTAATTCCAGTGCAAATTTTAAGAACGTTAAAATTTATGGCGTAGCAGCCGCGAAATGAGAGATAAGGCTGCATTTAGATTGTAATGCGTTACCTTTAATTGAAAAATGGGCAACGAATTGACTGTTTGTGAACAGCTATCTTAAGAATAATCTGTCAAGTATCAAGAGGTGGCATACCTACATGACCAGGTAGTACTTACTGAAAACCCCTATAGCCGCGCGCTCACTCATTCCGAGGATCAATATAGATACGTTTAAGGTCAAAATAAGGTAATACGTAATTAATGTCAATGGTTCCTATTTTCTTGCTTTTGAGCTCTAGTATCCAGTTCCATTGGGTAAAAAATGAAATAAGAGGACTACCTATAAGGTTTTACTTCGAATACACAGTACACGGCTGAGTAATATACGTGAAACCTCCCGAAAAGGCATCTGCTGGTTCGATTTTCACCTGTCTAGCGCATGGACAGCTCCCTTTGTCGACCTACTTCTACGGTTTCCGGATCCTGTTCCTCCCCAGTGTAACCTGTGTGGCAGGTTCACGCGCCGGTCATCCACCACGTACGTACGATGCGCGAAATTCACAGAAAACGGGCTGTGCGGCGCCCACTCGCCCAGCTTCAGTTTCTCCAGCAAATCATTAGCCACGGATGCAGCATAAGAATGCACTAAGCCTTACTAAAATAATGTTTCCATCGCTGATCACAGGGCGGAAACTATTCACTCTGTTTGTGACCCATGCAGACAAAACTGAAGCTGAGACTGGTGATATCTGCATTGCTTTCACACCATTCGGCCTCCCCAATGACGTTGCCGGCAAGTCTCCCTCTCTCACGCCCTACGCTAGCCTCGAAAGGCGGGGAATCACTGGCACAAGGACGCTGGAAAAATGGAATTCAATTGGACACCACAGGGGTTAAAGTTCACCCAAAATGTTTTTTTACAATAAAAACATGCAATTCGTATCTTAAACCGTCTCGGAGAGGCGGAATCACATTGTTTTCGACGAGGAACCATTAAGTTTGCCATTACTGCATTTCGGCCTCGCGTTACTTCGCTGGTACTCTCCATTGGTTCGGAAATCGACATCCGCAATGTCCAGAACGAGCGTCGTTTGTCAGGAAGAACAGCGCATTCATTCCAGCGGCTGCAAGTTCACACCAACATAAAAATTTTGATGACGCTAGAGCTCACATGACACATGACTCCAACTGGCAGCCATCTCGTACGGAGATGCATAGGAGGAAGTGGTGAAGAGGAGAAAAAGCGCACGAGTTGTAATAATACAATTACCGCCAACCTAGTATTTACAGCCAGATACCCCGTTTTAAGGGGAGGGACGTTGGTGGTAAATGCGCCTGCTTACGACGGCTGTTCACCACTAACGGAATAAATTGGTAGTTGTGTGAGCCTCCTGCAGTGAGGAGTTTGAAAGACGTCTTTCCACCAACAAGCTCCCATTCAAGCTATTTTGTGTTCTGTGTGTTGCGACACAGCAACGGTTTTCCCAAAGAAACGGGTTTGCGGTTTAATTTTTTTCTCTTTGACGAGTGCTCTCTACGTTCCTCCAGCCGGAAAGGGAAAAGGGTCAGTCTACCCGGCGACTACCTTATGAGGGTGTGTGGCCGCAACGATAAAATATCTATTGATAGAGCGGGCTTATGCGGCGACACTTTGTGAAACGTCTCACACGCTCTGGATATTGCTGCTTCTGTGAAATTCAAGCCCATCCCTATTTTTGAGCAGCCTTAGAAGTGTAGGAACAGACTCCAGCTCCATTATCACGTCCGAACTTTCAATAGACACTATATCTCGGTTGGAAAGTGGTGTCACCACAGTAGTCGGTAGCTGATATGCGCCACTGTTTTTACTAAAAGGGGCCAAGCACGTTGGCGGTATTCCGGGTGCCCCATGTAATTTAGCGCATGGCTCCTGTGCTCTTTTTCAATTACTCGTCGAGGGAATCCGCCGGTGCAGGACTCAACAAGCTAAATAAAAAAAACACAAATAAAACCGGAGCATGGATTGCAATTGTGGTACTTTAGCACGAATCTTCTTTGCGGTGGAAATCCCCAATTTTTGTAAGTGGTGCATTTTTGATGAAGAATGTTATCTTCCATGAATGAATATTTTTCCTCAGACCCTCAGACCTTCACAACGGGGAAGAATATTTCGAATGTCTTTCTACTTCGTTTTTTTAAGGACATTGTTTTTCTGAAGTACTATTTGCATTCTTTGACACAAAATACCCCAGCTGCTACTGGAATGGTCTCCCACATCTGATAACGGTGCATATGGCAGCAAGAGTCCATAAAAGAGTCTGCGCCGATCTCAACATTTTCAAACCTTCCAACTTTTCTTGCGAATAGTTCAAGTTAATATCTATATATTATTATTCAGTAAGACACATAGTGAAAGCGGCAGAGGATTCTCGTCGGACTAAGCGTGCCGTCCTGCCATATCTGGAGGTTTTTGCTCATTGTTGCAAAGTTTCACTTAGAATGATAATGGGTACCTCTCTTCAGTACACGATCCAGAGAATCACGGAAACTAAAAAACGTTTTTTACATGAATCCACAGCCTTGGTTCTTTCGCACGTCATGTCACGCCCCATAATAATTTATTAAGAACCAAATCGAAGGGGTTTGATGATAACACGGTGGCACAATTCAATTTTGGCACCATAACTTTTATTTCTATGCAGATAATATTCCTCAATAATTTAGGCATAGCATTGTTGCAGGCTTCAAACTAATTATGATAATATGAGGTGTGCTGTTTTCACTCGGTACTTCTCATTGAGTTACAAGTATTGAAAGCGTCATCTGTAACACCAAAATGGGTCTTGGAATGTTAGTTTTGCCTTCGTTCTCTACCAGTTCTGTCTAACGGTGTCTTTTGACATAGAGAAGGCCCTTGAACCGCATTGCGTTACGGCATACGTAGTGACCTTCATTCAGAAAGAGTTCTGTCTAACGGTGTTTTTTACATAGAGAAGGCCTTTGACACGGCATTGCGTTACGGGCATACTTAGTGACCTGAAGTAGTTCGGTGTCTCCGGTAACATGTTAAATACCCTTATTTGTTACTTGTCGGAGAGAACCTTTCGCGTGAGAGTCGGTAGTGCCCTTTTAAAGGTTCACGTGCAAGAAAGTGGCGTGCCGCAAGGTGGATTTCTAATCTGCACTCTGTTCATAGTAGAGATGAACTTCCTTGGGTAGGCTGTCCACCCACAATTTCTTATTCAATGTATGTAGACGACGTCCAGGTATCTTTTAAATCATGCAATATGTCTATCCGTGAGCATCAAGTCCAGCTCGGGGTCAAAAGACTTGCCAGCTGGGCAGACAAGAACGGTTTTAAACTTAACCTTGAAAAAAGCACTTGTGCTGTCTTCTCCAGGAAGCGTGGGATCCATCTGGACCCAGACATTCCCCTAATGATGTTTCGATTCCTGTAAGGAAGGAACACAAGATTTTAGGTGTGGTCTTGGATGAAAAACTTACATTCTTAAACTGAAACAAAAATGTCTAAAGGCTATCAACATTTTTAAAATCTTGTCACACCAGCCCTATGTAATGGACAAGCAAGTCCTCTTACGTATATTTACTAGCGTACTGGGGTCGATTGGACAACAAAAACAGCTGTATAAATGCTTGATCCAGGTCTGCATCTGGGGCTACGCCTAGCATGTGGCGCTTTTCGCACGAGCCCAGTCAAGAGGCTCTACGACGAGTGTGATAAATGGTCCCTACATCACCAGAGGATTTACATGAACTTCTTGTATGCCTCCAAAATCATGGCCCTGACTAACCACCCTTTTAATTCCACCATTATTATTACATCCTCACAACAACGGTTTAAATCGTCCTCCCATCTCTTTGCATTTTTCAGTTAGGGTAAGACAGGAAGCCTCTGAGCTCAAGGTCCCCTTTTAGACATTGACAAGACACCCATCACTGATTTTATACCACCATAGAATCTGCGCCCTTTGTTCTGTGACCTCTTTTTACACACCTTAATAACAACAAGGCACCAAGAATTGCAATTCTGCAGCATTTCTGGTTTTTACAGGATAAATACCAGTGTGCAGAATTTTATAGTGATGCGTCGAAGACTGCTACCTCTTTGTCTTTTGCTGCGCATGGACAGAACTTTCTTATCTGTCAAAGGATGAATGTCTAGAATAGGATTTTTACGGCTGAAGCATACGGCATCTTAGTGGTTTTAGATCACGTTGTTAAACACAAAATTCGGAAGTCCATCTTTTACACGGACTCCCTCAGCGTTGTACGTGCGGTGTCCTCTAACAAGCGATCTAAAAACTAAGTAGTTAATCTTATTTTTAAGGCTATTCTATCCGCATGTACCACAAACCTTGATGTAATTATATGCTGGGTTCCAGACCACTATGGAATCGTCGGGAATGAGGTTGCTGATGAAATGGCTGCCGGTGCTGCACTACAAGGCACAGCAGATATAACAACTGTACCGTACACTGACATCAAACAAACAAACAAACAAACAAACAAAATATTTTATTTCCTCAGAAGTACGTGGAGGCAGGCTGGGACTAAAGGCTACAAAGCCTGACAGAGGCCCCAGCCCCCTTTGGTACAGTACAATGATGAGGCAGAATCAAACAAGCTAGAAATTCTAATGTGAGTTACAAAATACAAACAGCATGTAGAGCACAAGATATTACAGAACACTATGGGAGAGGTACAGTAACGTACATTAGAGTACAAAAGAGTAAGTAAAACAAAATACAAGTGGACAATCAGAGTAGAACTATGATTGAGTTTTAAAGATAGACACAACTACAAAACCTGCGCATTAAACAGGTCGAGAACGACATCCACAGCTCTTAGCCATTGAAGCAGATATTCTGATTTACGAGGTATTCTTTCGCCGTGTGTTTTAAATATGTTTCTACTGCATTTTAAATCAATGTGGCCTCCAACTTTGTTGAGTATGTCGGTGCGTTGAAACAGAAAAGAACTGCCTGCCCGTAGTTTGTTCGAAGTTTAGGTGTATGTATTTTGGCACACCTAAGAGGGTATATACTGCTATTGCCGTTATGTTTGCCATGAAGATTTTCTTTGTGGCATTATCTTGTAAAAGCTTCATATAATAAATTTGGTCAGCGTTAAGCATACTATACTGAACAAATAGTGGACCCGTTCTCAGGTCGGCATAGTGCCCGTGAAAATGAGCAAATAGACGCAGAACTCTTTTCTGTAAGACGATCAGCCGTTTGTAATTTGTTTCGGTTTGTTTGTTCCCCACGCTAATATTCCCGTAGCAAAGCCTAGAATAGACAAGAGTGTTATAAAGCTGTGTTTTCACAACCAAAGCGTATTAGTCTCTCAATCTGTAGAGAACGCCAATATTTTTTGAAATTTTATTGCCTAAGTGTTCTATATGAGGATGCCAAGATAACTTCTTCATGAAACCACACTCCTAAGAACTCTGTTCTTTGACTTGGTTGAGCATATTGCCCCGATATTCAATATGAAATGCCTTGATCTATCTTCTTATTAATTGGTCTAAAAATGATGTAGGTAGTCTCGATGCGTTTAGCTGTAAGTTATTTTCGTGTAACCACTTTGACAACATTTCTAAATATCTATTTACTTCATACTGGAGTTCTTTTATACTGCTACCGGAGAAAAATATGTTCGTGTCATCTGCATACATGCTCTCTGGGGTGTACAAGGTATGTTTGGAATATCATTCACATATATTAAGAATAACAACGGTCCCAGCCTTTGACCCTTGCGGAACACCGTGTTCTATTGTCAATAACTCCGATGAAATAACCGTTAAATTCAACAAATTGCTCCCTATTACTTAAATAGCTCCATTAATAGGTCAACCGTATATTCCGCGTATTCGTAATTTTTTTAGTTTATTAGCAATATTTCATGATTGATAGAGCCAAATGCTTTTGTAGGTCCACGAATAACCCGAGTGTAAATTTCTTTCCCTATATATTTTCTATTATACTGTCCTTAATATTAGCAGAGCTTCCTGCGTTGACTTGTTTTTTGAAAAGCCGTACTGATACGTGAAATGACCTGTGTGTGTTGAAAAAGTTGTTATCTATTATGTATTACATCTTCAAATATTTTTGAACAAGACTGTCAACACAGAGATTGGCCTGTAATTGGACAACTGGTCATCGCCACCTCCTTTGTGAATTGGCCTAACTCGTGCTACTTTCAATTTTGGAGGAAAAACTCCAAGTAGATATGTCAAATTAATAATAAAAGCTAAAACTTAGCTAATTTCAGAATTAATGTGTTTAACAGGAAGTGGAGCAATGCCATCGATGCCAGATGCGACGTTGTTTTAAGTTTAAGAATAAAAAGTTTGCACCTCACTCGCGTTTGTCGGACGTAAAAAGATAGAGTTGGAAGTTGTGACTGTTCCAGTATAGCGCTACGTTTATCTTCATCGACCTCCGAAATGTAAGCCCCCTGCTTTGATGAATGCCTATTCATTGCGATAGCCATTTCGGCTGATTCTACCCGCCTACCGTTCAAGCGAGCAACATGCGACTGCGTGCTCTTCTTGCGGCCCGTTATCACATTCACTGTTTCCCATATCTTTTTTGGATCGTTACGTATATCCTCGAAGAGGCGTTCATAGTATCTGAGCTTGGCCGTTTTCAGGTCGCTCTGCAGTTTGTTTCTATATTTTTTGAATTCTAGAAGCAGGTTAGGGTCACGGGTTCGCACAAAAGAGTGATACATTGAGTTTTTCTTTTTAATTCGTTTAAGAAGTTGTTGATCTATCCAGGGCTTTCGCACCTTTCGGGAATTTCTTTGTTCTGCCACTGGTTGAAACGTTAAGTCGTAGCACGCCAGTATGTACCTCAAAAATAGGCCATAAGCTTTGTTTGAGTCGTTTTGAGCGAAAACTTCCTTCCAGTCGAAAACTCTGACAAGGTCTCTAAACTGCTCCAGTCCCGAACTAGTTATTCTACGCCGAAAATTTCTGTCACAAGTATTGCCGCTTGCAGTAACCTTCGTGTTGGCAAAGCAAAACACTGGTAAATGATCGCTAAGATCAGCGGAAAGCACGCCAGCCTGAATCTCATCGATGTTGATATTTAAGAAAAACAGATATCTAGCAGGGTAGCACTACCAGAAGATACCCTAGTCGGCAGTTCTACGAGATTTGTGAAAGCATGGCATGCCAGTACGTTTTTTATTTCCAGAGACCACTTATCCGCTGAACTCATGTCTATATTGATATCCCCCATAATAATACAAGAGTTGTTATTACTGCTACCAAACTGAAGGAGTCGTTCAAGAAAAAGGCTAAAGCTTTGCCTGTCACCATTTGGTGGTCTATAGACCACAGACACTGTGGTCTTTCCCAAACGAATTGTTAAGCACTCAACATCGTTATTACTCCTAGAAAAGTCGTCAATGAACGTATACGGTATAGATTCTTTAAGGTAAATTGCAACTCCACCCCCCCTCCTGGCCTGTCTAAAAAGGTGTTTAGATCGGTGGAGTGGAACATAAAGACACACATTAGAAAACTTCGTAAAACATGGCAAGCAGACTGGAGTGAACAGATAGACAAGCAGTTACACGTAATTAAACCACAATTAAGACCATACACCACCGACACAGGCAACAGATACACAGAAGTCGATTTGGCTAGGCTACGGATAGGGCACACTCATGCAACCCACTCGTACCTGCTCACGGGATCTTCAAGACCCCTGTGCAGCAGTTGCGGAGAGGCCCTATCCGTAGTCCACATACTAATCACATGCAAGGCACTTCACACAACAACACATAAATGTTTCCCTGAAATATACAGACAACACATTCCCCTCCACCCATCGTTGTTTTTGGGCGACAATGCCATGGTTCCTATCAAATGTGTTCTGAAGTATTCGTCAGACATTAAGTTTGTAAACCTCATTTCCTATCTTGCGTAATCAAATCTGGCCCTATACACCAACCATCACCTTTATCTTTATTGATTTTACTGTGTCCAGTTTACAAGTTTTTATTCGTAGCTTTTTGTGCTAATCACTTCTCTGTAACCATCAAATAACTTTTTTTCTGGCGCTCTTTGCCCTCGTTGGCCTTGCGCCATTAAGCACCAACTATCATCATCATCACAAGTGGCGCCAGGCAACCGAGTTAAAAAAATGTCCAGATGTCCTGCGAGAGAACAGTCCCGTAAGAATGCTCAGTGGAGCTATTTTGAAAAAAAAAGTGGTGGCAAACTCACAACTGCCAAAAAAAATCTTGAACTGATTATCCAGTCATTAACCAATCCTTAGCGCACAAACAAAACGCTACACCAACGTTAAAGCAGAAAAAGAGAAGAAACAATAACACTCTTGAAGCCACTGCTCATGTGCCAAATATTGCAGATCCTACGGTAACACAAATTTAACCACAAAAAATGATATAAACGCTATCCTCAGGAAAGCAGACGAGGCAGTTTTCAACCTCGCAATTTTGACCTTAAGACAAAAACCAACAATTGCTGGACCATGACAGTAATAGAATCGATATGCACAGACTCGTTTTGAAGCAGCGGAAGGTCATACACTTGATGGAAAGATAAAATAACAATATTTCAGGCAAACAATGAACTCCGGAAGGGCAGGGCAGGAGCGGGTGAAGGTCAATGGAAGAGGCCCTCACCCTGCAGTCGTCTTAAATATGATGTTATAGATAATGACGATGACTATGTCCTCAACTTGTGTTTTCCTAACGCATTTCAAGAAAAAGAAATCAGAATAACCACCTTTCGAACACCAAGAGAGGAGAAGGAAAAACGAAATATGGGGGGACATCGTAGAAGACAGGCACCTTTTCCCATTTGAAAAGAAACTGCAGAAGGCCATTATAAACTTGTAACCGATCCATCGACTAAGCTTTAAAACTCTCCTTTGTCAAAACTATGGATATAATCGCACACAGGAAGCAACGGTATGGCAGGACCAAGCTCCTGCGGGGAAAGTTTCAAAATCACGAGGGCACAACACCGACTGCGGGATGTACGAAACCACAAGTCTGCGGTTGTCTTTGCTCAGTAATCTGGAAATACTTGTGAAGGCATGACCGTCCAACATACAGGAAGAAAGAAGTGGAAGTTGGAGCCATTCTCTCGGCAATCAGAATAGTGGAGGTATCGAATAGAAGCGTAATATTATTAGACCCTCGAAAGACTGTATACTTTTTTCTCCAAGTAGAATACCTAAGCGCTTCTGTAAGACATTACAATCCACAATGTAAAAAGTTAACAACCTCACCTTGACACCCGGATACAATCGTCTGGAAGAGAACGGCGGACTGACCAAGAGGCGCACGAACTTCTGTACCGTGGTCCTTGGGTTCATGACTACCATACGTCACTCCTCGAAAAATATTAAAAAGGAATCCCAATCCTTCGGCTACGAACACGATCTTGCCCCCTTGCTGCAACCAGCTAGCAATGCTTAAGAATCAGAAACTCTGTGGACGAAAAACCCACACAAGCATATTGCACATCTAAGTTCGTCAAGGCATTCGGTTGAGACCTAACACATTCAATTACGAATCTGCTAAAATCGTGGGAAAATTCACTCTCGCGAGCATCCTAGCCATGTCTCAGGGTGTGGTCACAGGAGATCAACAAACGTATTCCACTCCTTCCACACATAGGAGGCCCGTTCAACCGCTGCCTCCCAAATGAGAGGGCAAGGGAAGGAAGTGCTGCATCTGTTGCCCTAGTCTTCAGATTCCACTCTTAGGATCCTTGTCACTTCTTTATCCAGTGTTCCTAAACGACAACTATTCCTTCTTTAACAAAGATCTTCACTGTCCCTTTCCCTCCTTCTCTCTCTCTCTCTCTCTCTCTCTCTCTCTCTCTCTATTCGTAAAAGGCACAATTGACATTTTGAAGCACTGACAGTGACGCCTCTTTGCTTAAAGTGTCCAACACCTTGCATGGTACCCTTTCAAGCTTACATTTTAATCCACAGAAGGGCAGAGAGCCTTTGTCTATCGTAGCACACGGTGATGAAAATCCTTGTGTCGAATCTTTCTACATTTAAGAAAGTTAGGGCTGGTTAAGCGTAGATTGGAAATGAAGCAACAGCGTACGAGAACACTCCGTTGGGGTCAAAGTATTGCTATGGCGCCTTACATCGTAGGTTGCAAACGTAGATGTCTCTGCAACTTATTTTAACACAAAGTTATTCCCGTTTTTTATATTTACAAATTGGTTTGTTTTATGAAGCTGCAAGCACCGTGTGGTTTTAGCGGAAACCGAGTAGCATGAAAGCTATCATATTGCTTATAAACAGGGCGTCCCGCCTTGTCTGTGATGCGCCATAGATGGGGAAAGGTACCGACAACGCACAGTTTTTGGGGCAAATTTGTTTTGTGTACCGGCACTTATGATGCAGTAAAGCATAAGCTCTCCAGCGATGCTGGTCAGTGTAGTGAGCACGCAGCGCTTCCTTGCCTGAATTCTCACATAAGCACAAGAGCCCCCCGTCTGCGGTGTCGTCCGAAATTTCAATTTCTGTGCAACGTCAACTGATATATTCAATTAGGCCGGCTAGCATGGTGGCTTATCGAGCCGTATGGGACACTGGAAACAGTTCGCCCACTGAAAAATAATTGCCCATTGAATTTCGTTCTCTTTGACGAATGCGCTCTTAATTACTCTAGCAGGACGTGGGCAATCCGCAGTCGATCCGGTTGTTATCTATGGTGTGTGTGCCTGCACCGATAAATGTTCTGTCTATAGAGCCTGCACGAGCGGCGAGACACAGCGAAAGCTCTACACGCTCAGGATAATCGGGAGTATTAGAATAGCGGGTCCCGGAGGCTCACGCTAACGGCGGAGAGAATGTGCGGTCATGGCGAACACCGGCCCGCCGGCCCTCGAACGCCGGCCTGCGAAAATAATGCACCCTACCGGAGCGAATTTGCACCAGCAAACTCGTCCACCGCTACCCACCGCCGTAGCGTTAGCGGGCGATACCCGCTAGGCCAAAACTGTACAATGTCACTTGTTGCACCTCCAATCTCACCCCATTTTTGGGTGGCGTTAGGCGCCTAGGAACAAACTGCAGCTCCAACATTGCGTCCAAGTATCAATAGACACAAATCTCAGCTGCGACGCAGTGTCACTCCCGTTCTAGGTGGCTGCTATGCGCCACTCTTCCTACTGAAAAAAGCCAAACCGGTGGGTAGCATATCAGGTAAAGCCTAGAACGTTATCGCATATCTCCTGCGCTCTTTTACATTATGCATCGGAGGAAACCACCGCTCCAGGACTCAAAAAGGGCTGACCTCTGCAAAAAACACCAAAGATACCAGCGCAGGAATTTTTGTATTGTGGTACTTTCTTCTTAAACCTTGTAATCTCTGCAAGTACATAATATTTGTATAGTCGCTTTTTTTTCTAAGGATTTTTATTTTTCATGGCAAAATATTCTTCCTAAGAAGACTTTAAAGACTTTGAAGTGTAGAAAAATTTGTCTTAAAACTTTATTTTATTATAGACGGTGTATCTCTGAGCCTCTATTCCAGTTTCTTTGACACACAATGCCCAGCTGCTACTGGAATGGTCTCCCACATCGAATTGTGGTAAACATGGCAGCAAGTATCCATGGAAGAGTTTCCGTCTATGCCAACATTGCGGAACCTTCAACTTCTCTTGCTAATAGTTGGAGTGAATATCTATATAAGTTGCTTCAGTACACCGCATGCATGAAGGTTCTAGAGGATTCTCCTGGGACTAAGTTTGCCGTCCGGCCATATCTGCAGGCTTGGGCTCGTTATTGGAAGGTTTAACATAGAGTATAATAGGTACCCGCCTACAATACACGATCCAGATAAGCACGGAGAACTAAAAAACGTTTTTGACATGAATCAACAGCCTTGATTATTTTACCCATCATATCGTGCCCGGAAATAATTTATTCAGCTCAAATACAACGCGCTTTATACTGAAATGTTGCCCCAATGTCAGCAGCAACCAACTCGCCCAACTCTCCGGTTTAATTGCCCCAATGTATTTCTTAACCACCTCTTTTACTTCTATGCGGATGATATAAGACAGTCCTATAAGCCTAGCTTTCTTGCAGGCTTCAAAGTAATGCTGACAATATGAGGGGGTGTTTTTTTTCGGTACTTGTCAGTGTGATTAGCATTATTGAATGCATGATCTGGAACTCCTAATTAGGTCTGCTGATATTATTTTTGATTTGCGACGCTAGCCTAATGTTCCTCAAACAGAAATCAATCACTAGGAGCGCCGTATTCGTTCCTTAAGGATACATAACCTTTGAAATACTCTTTAAACAGGGTCACCATCTCGGGTTAAAAACTAAACAGGAAAACAGTCTCACAAATATTTCACACTAAAGCCTGTAACATCAGGCCCAACGTAAGCCACAAGGAGCGCATCGCCATTATACCAAGAGAAGTGCCTTTAACAAAATTGTGAACACAAGAGGTACCAGCGGACACTTACGAGAAACAATTTGATGTAATTGTGTTACAGGACAATTTATTCCGTTTTCTAAAGTACACGCCGGCTTGCACAAGTTGAATCCAGGGTTAGCGACTAAAACAGCACCTGATATTCAAATAGTCCTATTTGCGACAGTGGCCGAAGCCAACGGTGCCCTCTGCATAGAGTTTAATTTACCATACGACAAACAATTATTCCCGCTGCCCATGCGTCTCGTCTCCTTCCTCATCAATGCTAAGAACAGTACATTTACAATGAAAATACGAAGTTCTAGAATCATTCGCGAAAGGTTTATTCGCGACCTGTCATGAAACAAACGCTCAACAAAGACGCTGAGCAAATAGCCTACATAAGTGTAATTTTTCTACAGTACGACACCGAAGAAAGAAACGACTATAGCTTTGTTAAGAAATATATTGTCTGTACTCACGCACACTTCGGTAAAACTCTTGATTAGGTTTCTAAAATAAAAAAGCTTACTTCAGTTTACCTAAAGCTTAACATAAAGCCACATAAAAAGAGTTATCCTTGGATTCCAATGACAATGAACGCTGTTTAAGCATCGGCTTTACTGCTCACTTGATATGTAAATTAATAGCTATTTTTTCAACTCCTTAAATAAGGGCACACAAAAAACCCGAGGTTCGCCCTATACACTCAACATTATAGTTCATACAACACTCCTCTTGCACCGCTACATAACTTTGAGTGGTCGATTTTTTTTTTTGCTAGAATGTTTTCAAACCTGCTGATGGTGTAAAAATTCGCCATTCTTTTCCGTGATCGTTTCTTCTTTCCAGAAGGCGCAGGCTGTGGTGGTCAAATACGTATCGATGATGCGCAAATTTCGGTTGGTGACATCAGCCGCCAGACAACGCAATTCCCGGTGCTATTCTAGACTGGGCGGCCAATTTTCACTTTTATTTTTCCTCCCGGCGTAAAAAAAGGTAAAATAACCTGTTCATGCATGATTTATTTCTTCAAAACAATTCATGTATTTTGCCCAGGAGTTCAAAGCTCTAGTCAACACTAGCAATAATACAGAAGTGACAAGGTTACAAGGTAAGTTTTTCCCAGGTTCCACAAGCAACACTGTTTTTGATTCTAGAATCTGAGAAAACCCATTATTTGTTAAGGCCACGTTGCTTTATATTCGAATCCCATTCGGCAAGATGTGCCTTTGCATTTAACATAAATGTCGTGTCTCATTCCTTGTTGGATTTACGCCACAGCGCTAAAATCGTATTTGTTTCAGCGTGGTCATTTATTTCTGTTTCGTAAGGTTTCTTTGTCACTCTCCTAATTCGGGATTTTCCGAAACAGCCCTTCTTCGTAAATGATTCGCGACGGAGTTTTCTGCAGTGTTTTCAACAGTATTTTCTACAGAAAGTGTGTTTTCTATGTTTCTTAAAACGGTTGAGGTAAATATTATTGTTGCGATGTACAGAGAATAGCCCAGCAGCAGGAGTGAGCACCAGAAATCACGCAGCAGCGCATCAGTTTGGTTTAGAGAAATGAGGAAGAAGCACCCGCCAGCCGAGGAACAAAACCTTGCCGGGGGCTCTAAAAGTGGCGTAGACAACGAACCGTAGATTCTTTGCGGTAAAGCGCGAGCGACATGAGCTTCCCAAAGAAAATATACCAAGCAGCACGTATAAAAAGGGCGCGGCCAACAGGTTAGAAAGAGGTTGAGCAGCAAACGAACCTAAGCTGTGGCTTTTATGTCGTGTTCACGGTTATAAATATAGGTAGGAAACTCCCTTATTGCGGTGCTGGATAGCGAAAAGTAGAATCATCACTGCAGAAAAAGTGCAAAAAATATTTTAGGCCTTCATTTCTTGAGCAAAAAAGTCATTTGGTTAAACGCAGCTGTTTATGTAAGATAAAATTAAAGAAACACTGTGAGTAAAAAGCCTTGCGCGGATTTGTAAAATACAAAAATAATGATGTACAAATTACATATTTCGACTTTTTTAACTTTTAACCAATTTTTATTTTTTGTAGGTGCTGAACTCTCCATCTGTACTACAAGGTCGAATTAACGATGATTTTAACTCCGGCTCGAGCAGTACGCATTGTGGGCAAATAGAAACAAAAGTAGTTATATGTTGAAGGATGTGCACATATATGATCGAATTTCAAGTGATGCACTTACAGAAAACTTTTCGGGGAAGCAACGTCCGATCTGTACGGCTACATCTTCGGTGTTACAGAATTATGTCCACAATGTCTGTAGTGCAGTAAATCGAAGCGAAATCCGGGGAGCGACTTCCGGTAAAGAACGAGGCATCATATTTTGTAAGTCTAAAATACATAACTCAGGAGGGCTACACAACAGTGCGGCTTTTGCACAAATGCAAACCAAAGAATTTCATTTTTTTATTACCGCTGTGGGACGACATTCAAACGTCACCACGTGGGGTTGGAGCTCCATTCTATATTACTGCGTTTGACGAACAACCAGGCCCGAGTCACGACGGTGCCTAACCAAGGAACTACGCGTGGTTGAAAACAAGAAATCACCTGAAACTGCCGCTCATCGTAACGGTTTCCAGAAGGAAGCCTTAGTAGATGACGCTTTGGCAGCGCTCCGAGAAGGCGTCATAAAAGTTCAACTAAACCTAGAACATCCAATCGATACAAGATCCTATTAAGCTTGTGGGTTCAGGTATTAGATAGCTCTCAGAATACCCATCTACTCTTAGGCTGACACGTCAATCACATGCAAATTAGCGGAACGTTGAAATTTGTAGCATACCTGGCGTGAATTGCGAGATAAGGCTGTACTTAATCGTAATTCGTAACTTGTAATCGAAAATTCAGCATCTAATGCATGGTTTGTAAACCGCTATGTGGAAAATCATCTGCCAAGTATCAAGAGGTAGCATACATACATGATCAGGTAGTACTTATTGAAATACCATACAGCCACGCTGCCACTCATTCCGTGGATCACTTTAAATAAGGTGAGGGGAAAATGCGGTATTACGTAATTCATGTATATATGGTTTCTATTTTTTGCTTTAGAGCATTAGTATCCAGTTCCGTTCTGTGAAAAGCTGAAGTACGAGGACTACCTTGAAGGTTTTACTATAAATATACAGTGCATGGCTCAGCGAAGTACAAGAGTTCTCCTGCAAATAGCACCTGCTCGTTAAATTCGCACCCGCCTAGCGCATGGACAGCTACCTTTGTCGAGCTCCCCCGACGGCGTCCCGATCTGTACCTCCCCAGTGAAACCAAAGCGCCGCAGGTGCATGCCGCCATCATCCACCACGTACGTACGAGGCGCGGTAGTCAGCTCGTACTTCTCTAGAAAATCGGATGTGCGGGACTCGCTCGCCCAACTTCAGTTTCTCCCGCAAATTATGACCAACGCATACAGCATAAAATCCACTTAGCATTGTCAGCATCCTTCTCTATAACTGTTCACAGGGTGGAGACTTTTTATTCTTCTTCCCACCCAAACCACAGAAAACTGACTGGTGACATCCCCATTGCTTTCACACCGTCCCTTCGCAATGGCGTTCCGGGCAAGGCACCCTCTCTCACGCCTATGCTTGCCTTCACAGGCGGTGAATTGCCGGTACTGTGACGCGGGAAAGAATGCGTTTAATCTGACACTAAAGCAGCCGCAGGTACCCCAAAATTTGGGTTACAATAAAAAAACATACAATGTATACCTTGAACCGGCTCGAAGAGGCGGAATCACATTGTTTTCAATGAGGAGCCACTGAGTTTGCGATTACTGCACTTAGGCCTCGCGTTAATTCGCTGGCACGCAATATTGGCTCGAAGGTCGTCCACTAGGAGAAGACGTTGCAGTGGGCCGCAGGTTAATCCAGGTTGGTTACACAATGTTCACAACGAGCGTCGTTTGCCGGGAAGCACATCACATTCATTCAGCGGCCGCAAGTTCACACCAACACAAACCTTTTGACGGCACTAGAGCTCACACGACACACGACAACAACTGGCAGCCATTTCGTAGGAAGGCGTACAAGAGGAAGGGGTCAAGGACGAGAAGGAGGAAACGTGGGATTTTTTCTTGCTACCAATAGCACAAACGCAGTATTCATAGTCAGATACTCCGTTTTAAGGGGAGGAGCATTCGTAGTATATGCATCAACTGACGACAGCCTTCGCCGCCTGAATAAACTGGTAGTTTTTCTGCCATTATATAAACGAGCTTCGGTGGATGCCTCCTAGCGTAAGGAATTCAAAGACATATGTCCACCAACTCCCATTAAAGCTAATTTGTGTCCTGTGTGTCGAAACGGGAAACGGTTTGCCCAATAAAAAAAGTTTATCTATTTAATTTATAATTGTTTGGCGAGTGCGCGTTTCGTTCCTCTAGACTGACGGGGTTTAGCGCAAGTCGAGCCGCCGATAAGCTAGGAAGGGTTTGTGGTTGCAACGATACAATTTCTATAGTTACAACGTACATAAGCGACGACACACAGCGAAAGGTGTACACTCTCTGGATAATGTAGCTTCTGGGACATCTCAGCACATCCCTGTTTTTAGGCCGCCTTAAGAGCCCAGGAACAAAATCCATCACCAATATTACGTCCAAACTCTGGAAGGACACTATATCTCAGCGGGAAAGTGGTGTCCCGCAGTTGTCGGGGGTTGATATGCGCCACTGTTTTTACTGAAAAGGGCCAAACCCGTGGGCGGTATACCGGGTGCCACTTGGAACGTCATCGCATGTCTTCTGTTCTCCTTTTCTATTACGCGTCGAGGGAAACCACCTCTGCAGGACTCAAAAAGTTAACTCCAGGAAAAAACACGAATGAAACAATTGAAGGAATTGAAATTGTTGTACTTCCCCACTAATCTTATAAGCACGGAAAATCCCCAATTTTTGTATGCGGCCCATTTCTTGATAAGGAATTTTATCTTCCATCACTGAATATTTTCCCTAACACACGTATAACGTACGCAGTTGGTAGAATATGTCCAGTATCTTATAATTTCTTCTTATAATTTACTGTGTCTTTCTACGGCACCATTCTATTTTGACACATGGTACCCCAGCTGCTACTGGAATGATCTCCCACATCAGATACCGCTGGATATGACAGCAGTATCGAGGAAAAAGTTTCCGCCTATCTCAACAATTTCGAACCTTCAAACTTTTCTTGAGAATAGTTGAAGTCAACATCTCTATATTTGTATTCAGTAAGACGCACGGTGAAAGTTTTGGAGGATTCTCCTGTGAATAAATGTGACGTCCTGCCATATCTTCATGTTTGCGCTCGTTGTTGCAAAGTTCACTTAGAGTGATAATAGGTTCCTGCCTTCGATACACAATCCAGAGAATCAAGAAAACTAAAACCGTTTTTTAGATGAATCAACGCTCTTGGTTTTTTTACACCTAATGTCTCGCCTAGTAATGTAATATTCAGCTCCTAATCAAACGCTTGTTATGATAAAGCAGAGACGCAATGCATTTTTGGCAGGATCACTTTTAATGCTGTGCATATAATATTCTTCATCGCTATAAGCCTAGAAATATTCCAGGCATAGCTCGGCAAACTGGATGCCATTCAATCACACTCACTCAAAAAATATATTTATCCTAACGCACTCACTCGCACTCGCCCTCAGAACACACACTCATTCGCACTCACGCTCGCCACTCGCCGTTAATACTCCCATTCACTCGCGCTCACGCTCGCCACTGGTCCCCTCCACTCGCACTCACTCGCGCTCACGCTCTCCACTCTTCCCCACCACTCGCAATCAGTTACGTTCACGCTCACCACTCCGCTCTCGCAACTTGCACTCGCTCGGGCTCACGCTCACCCCACCCCCCTCAGTACTCACACTCACTCCCGCTCACGCTCACCACTGCGCTCTCACAACTCGCACTCACTTCCGCTCACGCTCGCCACTCGTCCTGCCCACTCGCACTCACTCGCGCTCACGCTCACCACTCGCATTCGCCGCTTACACTCTCTCGTACTCGCACTCACCACTTGCAATGGACACTCACACTCACTGCAATCACCACTCGCTTCCTCCACTCACACGCACTCTCCACTCCCATCACCCACTCACGCTCACTCGCAACCACTGCTAATTCACATTCCAACTGAATTTGTTTTTTTACAGCACGGGAGTTTCAACTTCGCCTTTATTGTAAACCACATATATCGTTCCATTTTGCGGAGACCTTCAATGCGGCCTTTTCACACCGACACCACTATGTTAAGTGAAGCCAGAAAAAAATTGGGTGTTTTAAGAGATAAGCTTCACATTGGCTATGAGGCATGCCCCAAAAGAATCATTAACTTCTACCAACTTGATCCCACCGAAAAAAAAGCCTGTTTTACAAAAATAAAAGTGCATAGCATACGGCTAGCGGCCCGCCGAACACACGGCCCGGGTTTTGTGTGGCCCTCTGGTTAGGCGGCCCTAAAGAGGTCCGCTTAAACGCCGGGCCGCGTCTTCGGTGGGCCGCTTGCGCTCGACGCCGCCTGAACCACCACTTTATAAGCGGCTTTAAATTCACGCAGCTGCCGAGTGCATGCGGGCAGGATGACCAAGAATTGACTAAGAATGTACAACATACGCTTTCACGAGGGCATTTAGGGACACTGTAAATAAATGATTAAGTAAATAAACGTGGTGAGTTTTGAGGGCAATAACTTTGTGTTCCGTATTACTTTTTTGTGTATATGTATGTGTTTGTGCTCATGTTTTGTGTACCTTTATACCTCTTCTCTATGAAATGACCTCCGTTCAATGAAACCGTGTAGACGGCAGAAATAAAGATATGAAATACATTCAAAGAGGTTAAGACAGCCTTCATTTATCTAGCCAGTTTAGCAGCTCATATGGGCTGTGTAGATATTTGGTCAACAAAAGACACGTTACGTCCTATCTGTCATTTCTTATCTCGCGTAGTCATCAATAGGCCGTGATTTTATATTTCGGTACTTTGATTATGTCGACGTTAAAGTAGGTTGTCATTTTTACAAGTACGTGAGTCAATTTTGTTATGAGCGGCATTCCTCGTTTTCGCTGTCGGCAGTGCAACAATTTTCGGGCATGAAATACTGATTTCAGCTAAAGTTTACCTTTCTCAGGAATGGGGTCTCAATTTTTCTTAAGTATGTATTCGGTTATTATAAGCACATGTCTTGATATGTCACTTTCAAAGCGGTAATCGTCGCTGGAGTCTTTTACGAAATGAACAAATTCTCCCAAATTTGCCTCAAGCCATTCATCATAAATCTTTTATATTGTCAATGCTATTTCGCTAAAATTCTACAAAACAAAACAAACACTAAAATTTTGACAGCGGTGGTAAACACAAAAGAAATAGTCCAGTTCGGAAAAAAAGCTTAGAAAAGCTGTTCCATCTGTCAAAATACTGGCTGGCGGCGCGCAAATATTCCTGTCTCGAAGCGCGCTATCCGAGCTACTAAAATTGCGCAGTCACTTCGCTCTGGACAACCCTCCAAACAGTTTATTTATTCAAGAGTAATCCCAAGTGGAAAGGGTGCTGTGTTAGAGTGTCTAGCAACACACCGCCGCAAAAAGATTGAAAACGGCAGGCAAGGTGGAGGAACGCTACTGGAGCGCTTGGCCTTGAGCGGTTGGCTGACACAAGCCGAGGAAGACAGCCGGCGCCTCGTGGTCGCGCCAAAACGGCGCCGCCTGACTTTAGCGCGGGCGTACTCATGGAGGCGAGTTGCCTGGCGCCCCCTCCCTTCCCGTCCCCCTTTCTAAACGGCGTCAACCTGCCACAGAGCAAAACCGCAGCTTCGTTATAAACTACACCGTCATGCGCCGCACCGGGCACCGAAAGAAGTTCACGTCGAAAGTTTATACGAAATAACGGGGAGAATAAATCATCGGACACACACACGCACGCGCATAACGCACGCACAAAAGCACGAACACCCACGCAACACACAAACACATACACGCGCGCGCACGCACAAAAACGCCCATGCACGCACACGCACACAAACGCACTTGAACACGCGCACGCAAGCACACATACGAACTCGTGCGCACGCACGCACGCACGCACGCAACGCATCATTCACTCACTCACCCACTCACAAATTACGCTATCCGACTGCCGAGAACGCGTACTTTTCGTCACACCCACCGGAGTCACAGTACCCCTCCGCTAGTCTGCACGCCATCGGCACGCGGACGATGATCTACATACGGGGCACAAAATATGAGGAACACTAGACTACGAAGCCCTTTTCAGCGAATCAGCGCTGCAAGCATGACGGTGACTGCAGTGTTTGGGCTGACCACAACGCTAAATACGAAAATAAAGCAGCAGAAGCAATTTCGCCTTCATAAGTAGCTGGTTGGTGACCGTGAACGGACAGAATGAAAAAAGCAAAATGCGGGAGCCCAGGTCCCAATTTCAACTTGGGCGGGCAAATTCACAAGCGTAATGGTAAATGACGGTCGATAACAACAGAGCAGCGCGAACAGCGAGTATCTTACTTTTCGCGATCTGAAGATATGAAATATGTGTTTCACAAAATGCACGCAACAGTAACGATTCCAACTCCGCGATTCGGTAAGGCGAATGAGGAGTGAAACATAACGTACGATCCTTTTGAATATGCACGAACGGATACACAAACTTCAGAGGGAGACAGGGAACTAAACGAAGGGGTGCAGTCAGCGAGTCATCATGACAAATACTATGTGAGGTGATGCTAAGGCGAGCTTACTTCGTTTGCTTGCGAAAGGTACGCACATCGGCGTATATGAGTCAATGCAACATTCACGCAACATAACGAAACGTAAACGTTTTGTGAAGTTTGCAATAAAACAGCAGCGGTGAAGTTTTCAGGTGTGTCAAACACCCGGACAGCAGCAAATCACATGCCTCAAGGCACGCACCGCAACTGCCGTAGAAGGATGTGTGAAGCCAAGTCCGCGTGGAAGCGAGCATAATAACAGAGCGCGGCCGTAACAAGTAATGGCAAACACTGATACTTTTAAGTGCAATGCACTTTATAAGCGACCCCAAACCTTCCACCGCCGGCGGCGCCGTCCGTCCGCAGTCCTCCTATCCCCTAGCAACGGCGTGGAGCGGAGAGGAGCGTCCGCAGTCGGTAGCAACGGCGCAGTGACGTGACGACACGCCCCTCACCGCTCCTCGCGGCGCGCGGCGTGGGCCGCGCGCGTCCCTCCCCCTCCCCGCGCATGACGTCACATACTCCACCTCCTCTCCCCGGCAGCTGCCGTGCGCCGCTGTGTGTCACTCTCCCTCCCCGCGCCGTGACGTCACGCACCCGCACCTCCTCTCCCCTCGCTCGGCTGCAGCTGCCGTGCGCCGCTGTCCCTCTCCCCTTGCGCTCGCCTCCTCTCTCAGCCACCTCTCGGCGCGGCGTACCCCCTTTTATACAGGGTGTTGCGACGATAATTGAACACCTCAAAAATTTTTCCTGGACGAACCGCGTCTGTTCGCGCTCAAACTTGCCACGAAGTCGCAATTTGTGGTCTATTTTGTTTGATACGGGGGCAGCAACGATGGTACTTACCTGCGTATTCTGAAAATAATAAAAACGATTTTCGCCTATGGGAAAATGGCGGCTGATTTGACGTGCGAGCCAGCGCAAGTTGATGTTGGAACGACGGAACCACCTGCAGAGTGAAACGCACGTTTGGGATTCACGTACGGAGCCAAATGGTGCAGCAGACGATCAGAAAATGCACCTAGAAATGAGCTAACAGACGATCAGAAAACCCGGTTTCGGGCTCGCACTTCCAAATCGCCGCCATTTTCCATAGGCGAAATCGTTTTTATTTATTTTCAGGATAAACAATAAGTACCGTCGTTGTTCCCGTTGTCCAAACAAAACAGACCACAAAATGCGACCTTCTTGTGAAGTTTGAGCGCGAACAGAGCGGCGGTTCGTTCAGGAAATTTATTTAAAGTGTTCCAATTACCGTCGCAACACACTGTATGCAGCGATAAACCGCCAGACCTCCGTGGGTCGGCTCGCGCGCGTTCTCTCGCTACAGTCTCCTGCTCGCTCTGCTCCAGTTTAGACCGTTCGCTGGCTGGGCGCCTCTCAAGGCGATGTCAGAATTACTACGCCGTGTACTCTCGCGCAAGAAATGCATTCGCACTCCCTCACGATTCCCTTCGGGGAGGTGGGGGCAATTTTTTATTACGCCAAGTTTTCCAAAAGAGCTGGGGGCTGCTTCGACAACACGCAACTCGCCCATACGAACCATTTCGCCATCCTGATACGCGAATCCGTGAAAATCTGCGATACCTTTTCAAACGAATACGGGCACTCACAATTTGCGCTTCAGAACAGCCGGCCTATTGACAGCTCAGCAAGCCGGCCAATTATACAACAAGCTACGGCACTGGATCACGGTGCTTCGTATAATGCCTCCATCGCAGCGTTTAGCGGCAGTGAGGTGCAATCGCTTTGTTGCGACGACGTTACCGATACTAATTACAACAAAAACGCTGCGAGCCAGAAACATCATTCGTCGAGAGGGCGCGCAATAGCCCCAATGAGTCATGACAGTGAGAGTATCAGTGCATTATGGCGTCAGACGTCCATCCAAATCGTATTCCTAAATCAACAGTTCACTGGAGAGTTGATTCCACGGTGCCCTTAATTATAAAGGGGAGTAGCCACATATTCCCGAAGCTAAAGGCAGTCGTTCCATTAACTAGTGGCTGTGCGTACGAGTGATATCGCCAGCAGCAATTACCACAAGCAAGCGGCTCCTGCTACGAATGCCAACAGCGAGTGTTGCTCACCGCGGTAAGCCCCGCACATCGCGCAAGAAGCGCGCGTTCACTCGAGCGTGGCTTGCCGCGAGTGGAACTCGCACTCGGGAGTGGTGAGTAGGGTTCACCGCGAGTGGCTTTCGCACTCGCGATTGCAGAACGAGGCCCACCACGAGTGGAACTCGCACTCACGAGTGTGAGTTCCACTTGGCCGCCACCGCTCTCGCAGTGCTGAGCGTGGCTCGCCACAAGTGGAACTCGCACTCGCGAGTGGTGAGTGGGGCTCACCATGAGTGGCGCTCGGACTCCCTCGCACTCGCACTCACCAGGTCAAAAATACGGTGAGGCTCACTCACCACTCACTAGTGACTGGTGAGGGGGGGGTGTGTGAGTGCACTCATGAGTGAGTTTGCCGACCTATGTAATTCCTTCGAGGTTTAAAATAAACTCTGACACTATGAGATGTGAAGTTTTTACTCGCTACCTCTCTTTGGGATTACTAGTATTGAACGCGTCATCTGAATCTCCAAAATCAATCTGGGAATGTGTTTTTTGATAGCGATTATAGCCCGAAGTTCCCCGAACAGAAACCAATCGCTAGGAGCATCGTGCTCGTTTAGTTTAGGGACACAAAATATTTATATGTATTCGTTATTTAGACTAACCGTATCGTGTAAAGCAAAACAAGAAAACAGGCAGCCAAGAAAAGTTTTAATCTACAGTCTGTAACATCAGACCCAAAGTAAGCCACAAGGAGTGCTCGCGATAATACCAAGGGAAGACTCTATATGAGTCTATAGCGAAATCATTAGCACAAAAATACGTACAAGGGAAGACTCACCAGGAACAACCTCATGTAATGGTGGTCCAAGGCGTTTTGTTCCGTTTTATAAAGTACACGCCAGCTTGCACAAGATGAATCCAGGGTGAACGACAAAAACAGCACTTGATATCAAAACAGTTGTAATTGAAACAGTGGCCCAAGCCACTGGTCCTCTCGGCGTAATTTAAAATTCAATGGACGATCAACAATTGAATTCACGCTGACCATGGGTATCAGCATCTTATTCAGCAATGCTGATGAAAGAACATTTACCACAGAGAATTCTAAGGTCTATTAAAAACTCCGCAATGTTTATTCACTAACTGCAATGCAACAAACGGTCAACTAAGACGTCCAGCTAATAGCCTGTATAATTTACAGGAGGACACGGTGATATGGAGTGAATAGACGTTGTAACCTTAACGCTGCGGGGAGAAAAGAGGTATGCATTTTTGTTTAGAAATAGATTGTCTGCAGTCCCGCAACTTTGTTAGGAATGTTGATTAGGTTTTTAATATAAAATAGCTTGCGTTACTATACCTAAAACTTAAGGTCAAGCCACACAAAAAGTGTTAAGGTTGCATTCGTATCAGAAAGAAGGCGCTTTAGCCATCGGCTTTAGTACCCACTAGACATGGAGGTAATTAGCAATCTTTTAAGCTCCTTAATTTTGGGCGCACCAAAAACCCGAACCCCTCGCAATACACTGAACACTGAATATTGCAGACCGCAGCCAATTTCCACCGCTACATTAATTGGAGCGGTCGATTTTTATTTGGTAGAATGTTTCTAACCTGTCGACCATGTAAAAATTCGGCATTCTTTTCCGTGATCGTTTCTACTTTCCCAAAGGTTGAGGTTGTGACGCTCACTCACGGATCGATGCTGCACCAATTTCAGGATGGTGACATCAGCCGCCAAACGACGAATTTCCCAATGTCATTCTCGAAAGTTCAGCCAATCACTCACAAACTTTTGTTTTCTACAGAAATATTTGACTAAAACACAATTTTCAACTAGCATTACTTCTTCAATATCATTTCTTTTATTTTTTACCCTTCATTTATTTTACCGTATTTTACCCTTCAGAGAGAATTAAGATCTTTCGTCTAAAGTAGCAATCACAAAGCAATGACAAGGTTATAGGGCTAGTTTCTCCCAGTTTTGTCTAAAACAGTGTTTTTAACTCTACAATCTGAGAAAACCCAATTTTTTGTTTAAATACGGCCAGTTTGCTTTTAATTGGAGTCCCACCCGGCGAGCAGTGCCATTTCTATTAATATATATGTCATTTCTCCTTCTTTGATGGAATTACGCCAAAGCGCTGAAATATTATGTGGTTCAGCGTGGTCGTTTATTTCTGCTTCCTAATTGCTTTGTCAGTCTCCACATTCCTGATTTTTCGAAATGCCACTTTTTCGTACACTATTGGCAACGGAGGTTTCATCAGCGTTTTCTACAGCGTGTTTTATAGAGACTATGCTTTCTATGTTTCATGAAACGCGTGGGGTACAAATTATTGTTGCTAGGTGCACAGAATGGCCGAGCAGACGGGAGCGAGCGCCACAAAGACAAGGATAAGTGGTGCAACTGTGTTCTCAAAAATTTACGTGCCAAGGAACATCCAGGGTGCCTTCGTGCTGGCGCACGGAAACAAATATCCACGAAACATGATGTACATATCTTGCAACTAAAAAATATTAGGGTATTGGTAGTAGTTACACACGAATAAAACTACACCTTTTGACAGTAACACACACAGAAACACTCACACTTAAAAGCACCCGTTCATAGACACAAGTAATGCCTAAAAGTGTGGCATACCTGACCGAAGTAAACGAGTCAAAAGAAAAAGTGGTTAAAAGAAACGAGCAAAAGGATAGCTTATCCTAAGTGCCCTCGTACCCCTCTTACGGCGCTCGCCCACTTCCATTACAGGTGGTACCGTGGCCCCTAGTATGAATCTACAGCATTATCCTGTGGCAGACGGGGAAGATGTTGCAGAACCCTGGCGCCTTGTTCACTTCCGGTGCAAGTTTGGTAGTTGTTCCACTGGAGCTGGGACCGGTCTCCAAATTTTAACTATTTCCAAGTTATTTTAAAAAATGGTGCGCATATTACAGGAATAATTGTGCTCTCGGCGAGCCAATCATAGATATGGAGAAACTGCTGAAAGCGAAAACTCCGATCTGTGCGATTTTTCGGCGCATGTTACTGATCCCAAGTTGGTTAAAATTAATCTGCAGCACTTCAATACAGCGCTCCTCATCGTCGGTGTATAGTCGCCGTGTTCATCTTTATAATAAAAATGACCTAAACTTCTATTTTTACTGATGTGTTATTTGGCTAGCGGAGAGGGTACTCTCTCAGTGCCGGAAAAACGAGAATCAAGGAACGCTCACCGCATGACGTGTCCTTCGCAACGTCACTCTTTCAACGCTCCAACGCAGCTACTTGCACAAGCTCTCTCCACCATAATTACGTTATGTACTATCGCTCTCTCGATTACAGAGCGACAGAGCTTTAAGTCCAAAATTTTCCCGACCCGTTTCAATGATTGATTGAGTAAAATTGACATCAAATAACTGGTACGTATGGCCATGCCGGATATTTCAGAGTGTTCTCCAAAAGCACCCGTTCTGAGTCGTACGATGGTCGAAGATTAATAAATCTAGGATTACAAGAGGACCGGATTCGGGCCCTTTGTTTTTGTCTGGGGGTGGTTATTAGGCCAAATCATTAAAACACGATCTTTTATATGTTGTCATACTCTTTCGGAAGCGCCAAAAGAAACACGCTAATCTTAGGTGAAAATGAAGAATTTAGCCAAAATAAATCTCTTCAATTACGCTTGGTTCCATACAGTTTCATTATTTGGGAGGGTGGCCAAGCCCACCATTGAAGAAGTGCAAGGCAAGTAGGTCGAGGCCTTTTCACGTTAACCAGTGCATTAGGCAGTCCCTCCGGCGGAACCAAGCTAGCCAGGGGTCCTCTAGCAGAAACCGAGTAACAAAATATTTTCCTCAACATTTACACGCAGTTTTTAAAGTCCTCCTCGAACTGCCGCTTTATAGTACAGCCCAATTTACAGAACCCGTGCAGGCACTGATCGCAACCACCCACGTCGATAGCATACTGTTATACGGGTAGGCCTTGTCATTCTCCAGACGGCGCATTCGAGTAGGGTACATTGTTAACAATAAAGTTTAGTTTCTTTCTTTATTGTTCAGAGGCGCCTTAAAGAAATGTCAGTAATAATCCGGCCAGAAGACGATGCAAAAGAATTTAGAGCGCAATAAACAACTCTGTACCTCAATGAATAAAAGGCACGTATGCGCTCTGTGAAAACGGCGTAGAAAGCCGGTATCCAAAATGTCAGCCCACTGGCGTGTAACGTATCCGGGGAGTTCTGGTAGCGCAGCCTTCGAGATTGCAATGGGGTTAATTTCGACAGACGTAGAAACTGCAAACTCTCCTGAGATTTGAGTTTGCCTGAATGGACCGAAGGAAAAGAAACCCATCCGCGCACATAGGTAATTTGTCCAGGGTCATCTCTTTAACTTAGTGCACTTACTTTCTGTTAGTAATGGAATGGTCTGAGATTGCCGGCGTAGAATGGATCCGAGCAAACGCACTTGGCCACAGTTTTTTAACACCCCTAAAAAAGTAACTTCCTTCGACGAAGAGCTTGAGCTTCTTCCTAGATAATTCTTGCATTTTAATACTATCGGCTGGCAATCGTTGTGTATGGTACTGTTGCGAGAATATAGTTGGAAATATCCGGTTTTTCCTCTTCCTGAAAAAAGTGCTGTGTTTGCAAGTAACACTAATACTTATGCCGGATATTCAATAACTAATAATGTTGCATGCCGTGAATAGTACACAAGTGCTTCCAAACATTGCTGTTGAGGTGTGCCCAGCCGTTGGCTAAGATCTGCACAAAGCCTTCCTCATCACAGCTTTTACCTATTTTCGGGACAAATTTTTTGTTCGAATGTTATTATGTCTTTATTTCGTGAGCAAAACGTCTAATTTAACTCATTATTTACGCATCCGATTCATTGGGTCTGACTACTATGGTGGAAATTTGAAAAGCATGCGGTATATCCACACCCAGCATATCTGGAAGCTTGAAAGAGTACTAAAGAAATAGGCACGTACAAGGTTTGCATTCTCATCACGTAATTAAATTGCTGATAATAAATTATAATAAAGAATTGTACAACAAAATTTCAAGATACTATTGATTACATTACAAATAAGTTATACACTGCAGTCTGTATGCCAAAGTAACGAAAATACGCAAAGTGAAGTCAATAAACTGAAATATAACAACAACACACGTAACTGTGCTTAGAACTGTAGGCCATTATTGACCAGAACCACAAACCACAGGCGCTGATCTCAGAGATTCTGTTGGAGATTTTGCTGTATAATCAGGCGACCACACTGGTTGCCTGCGTTACGCCACCCTATTCCATCTATCTATTTCATCCCTCTGCGGATCTACCATCTCGCACAGGATATTTCATAAAGATTTACGTTGCAATTGCGTTCGCTAATACTTTCGCGGCATGCTTACAATGGACAAAGGATCACCCTCAATCGAAATCTTTGATGCCTTTCGTTATCCCAAACAAAAATATTGTTTTGCAGCCAGTGGCTTAGTATTATTTTGCGCTCTTTGCAGTGTAAGGGCACTGTCGGTATCTATTAATAACGGCCCTTCGCTGCCATGAGCACATCTGATACGAAACGAGATCGTTGGTACATTAAGATAGCGAGCAATACTACCTGCACAATGGTGTCAAAAAGAATCAAAAAAAAACGTTGCAAGCGTCACAGCACAAGCTAATTCCGCAGTGTCGGTTACCTGCAACGGTGTGGTGAATTACACTGCACCAAGTGAAAATGTTAGCTTAGAGCCAGTGTATTTATTATCTTTTCTTATCATAAATCAAATATCGACCATCTTTTGTTCACCAAAATAAAACAATTAACCGAAATTCCGTATTGCAAACGTCACCTTGCATAACAAACAATAATCCGTTGAGCACACTCGCAGACCAAACTTTTTAGCAGAGAATTGCTCAATTAATTTTGCAAACTTTTTGTGATATTGAAGAGCGGCTTCCGAAGGCAACGCTCGCTAACTACCGGTGGATCTCAGTTTCCAAGTGCCATTACTAACTCTTTCGTAGCGTTTGGGACTATTTTGAGGTATAAAAAAAGTATGTACTTTAATATTGACTACAACTTGCTGAAATTACCCTCCGAAATATTCTACGCGAATTTGTCTCTCTACATGCCTTCGATGCGAACGCAATACGGCTTCCCTTTCGGAGATTCGCAGCCACGAGCTGTGCGAGCGTGTTTTGTGTTTTGACTTCTCTGAGTTGCAGTCTCTCGGAGCACCACGTGCAGACAAGCCACTTGGGACGCTAGCTCCGTTTCTGTTTTAATTACTCGTCGCCACGTTACGTGATATTTTTAACGGCTACAACGAGGACTGCCGAATAATTCTCTTTAAAGAATAACTACTTGTTATGTAAGAAGAATAGTCTTAGGTGTTGAGAACCAGTTGGGCTTGTTGGTACATAGTTAAAATGGTTGCAGCGCAAAAACGCCGACGGACAAGTGAGGAACAAACGGGACGAGCGCTAACTTTCAACTACTTTGTCTGAGAAAACACACATGAAATATACACCGGTCAGGAATGAAAAAACCCATAGGCAAGTAATCGCTAAAAGTGCACCCACGCAAGTACACAAAACACACGTGGCACTAGGTAATCATCGCCGACATGAAAAGTCACGCAGGAAGGCCAATTCTTTATGCGTCAGAGCCACTGAAGGCGCACTTACACAGTGTTCCCTCAGCCTGGCTATCTCGGCCGCTTCGATAATCTCCCGAACCGTCTTGTCTTTATGCCTGGCCAAAATGCAGGTGCGTGTAAAATCTGGAAGGCAGCCACAATCACGGCAGTGGATACCGAGGTGGCCATTCACAGCACGAGTCACATTGTAATCATGCTCGCGGAGCCTGTCGTTAGTGCAGCGGCCCGTCTGGCCCACATACTCCTTATCGCAGACCACAGACCCCTTATCGCAGACCACAGACCCCTTATCGCGGAATGCGTGCGGTGTGTCAGTCCAGGGCTTTCTGGAGCTGCTGGGCCCTGTACCTGAAATCCACGTGTGTATTGTATGACGGGTGCGTCTACCTTCAGAAAACAGGCGTTTGCATCGGCTCATGCCTAGCGCCAGTCTTGAGCGACCTGTTTCTAGCAGAGAAGGACCGAGTTCTCGCGTGCACTTTGGAGGGCACTTATGTTCGGAAAGTGTTTCCCTACGGGGATGACTATCTTATTCTGTGTGACACCGGGCTACACCCTCCACAGGACATCGTACTTGATGTGCTCAGGAGCTTTCGGCAGTACCTTGAGCCTTTGGAGCTACCCACGAGGTGCCTGAGAATGGCTCGATCAGGTTCCTGGATCTGACGCTCACGTTTTGCAGAGGCCACGTCTGCTGGAAGTAGGAGCCTAGGGCAAACAAACCGTTACTGCCTTACAAGTCTGCGCACTCCAAACTTGTTAAGAGGGGTGTTGCTAACTTGTGTTTAGGTAATGCCTTGAAGAAATCCTGCCACCATGCTATGCGTTCCAGCCTGTATCAGCAAGTGGACCGCTTGTCGTCAGCGGGGTATCCTACAAATCTGGTCGTGTCTGTTGCCGAGCGCTTGAAGAAGCAGTTGAGCAAAGTGCCGAGTCAGGGGGACCTAACCGAAAAAGATAGGAAAAAGGTAGTGGTCATCCCATACATTCATGACGTGTCCCACCGCCTCAAAAAGGTAGGAAGACGTGGGGACGTCAATGTAGTGTTCTCCGCGCCTAACAAATTGGGGGCGCTATGCAAACGCGTCAATGGAGGCATGAGGGAACCCCAATCATGCTCTGTTAATCACAAGAATAGGTCGAGTGCAACCAGGGCGTCGTCTACTCGATACCCTTGGTCCGCAATAAGGGGTCTGTGGTCTGCGATAAGGTATGTGGGCCAGACGGGCCGCTGCACTAACGACCGGCTCCGCGAGCATGATTACAATGTGACTCGTGCTGTGAGCGGCCACCTCGGTATCCACTGCCGTGATTGTGGCTGCCTTCCCGATTTTACACGCACCCGCATTTTAGCCAGGCATAAAGACAAGACGGTTCGGGAGATTATCGAAGCTGGCGAGATAGCCAGGCTGAGGGAACACTGTGTAAGTGCGCCTTCAGTGGCTCTGACGCATAAAGAATTGGCCTTCCTGCGTGACTTTTCATGTCGGCGATGATTACCCCACGTGTGTTTTGTTACTTGCGTGTGTGCACTTTTAGCGATTACTTGCCTATGGGTTTTTTCATTCCTGACCGGTGTATATTTGAGATAAAGTAGTTGAAAGTTAGCGCTCGTCCGTTTTCCTCACTCGTCGTCGTCGTTTTTGTGCTGCAACCATTTTAATTTTAGTCTTAGGTGACCGCCTAAAGGAGTCATTGTTCATTATTTCAAAATTGTGTATAATCATTATGGGTCTAGATTACGTATTGGGGAATTTATTTCCGATGTTCTGTGTTTATACATTTTTTCAAACGTTCTCAATTACTGTGCACCCCTCTGTCTATCACTGACGGTGTTTCAACGCAAAGTGTTTCTGAGGAATTGTGCGGTTTTCGACTGAGATTTGAATATGACTCGAAGACGGTTTGGGCATTGATGTGTAGAGCATTTACTGTGAATAGCAAGGAAAACTGTCTTTTGATCGCAAATGCTTTCACTTCGAGCCTCCGCCTTTTGGTTTGACACAAAGAAACTACAACGTTCAAGCATAGTCTGAAGGGACGCATATTTATGTCTATCACTTTTACACGTCCACGCAACCTCTTCCAATTCCGGACGACTTCGGCCGTGTCGAAGTGGCGCACGGAGATGCACGCGGCATAAAACGCGTGAGACGTCGGTTTGATACCAACAACGGGCTGCTTTTTTTTCACTTCAGGCTTCATTATAATCATCGTTATAGAAAGCTGCCTTCCTTAAAATTCGTTTTCGTCGCGACATATAGCGGTGAGACAATGTAGCCTGGGCTTCAGAGCAATGCCATTGTCATGTTTAAGCGCCGCCAAGGCCCCAACCTCCGGCATTACGCAATCGCATGTAACACTCTCACAAAAACTCTTATGTTTCAGCTCGGATGCTCGTTTCGTTCTAGAAATTTAATAAATTTATTGTATCGCTGATTTGTGGCTGTCGACCCCAGTTTTACTTGCGCCATAAAAATACAACCATCATGAAAATTTCTTTATTCTCCTCCCCACTTGAAAAGAAAAGACATTTTTTTCTTTGGCGCTACTTGGAAGTCTGTAACTTTCTTTTGAAGTTTCTCGTACACAGCACCTAATTCTTAGTAAGTCGATTTAGTGCTCTATGATAGAGCAACCGCCTACATCTAGCCAAATGTTCTTGCTGACTCTGCGGAATCATTGCAGGAATGCCTTGGTATAAGTTATTTGGAGACAGTTTAACATTATAGGCAGAACAGCCTCTAACGCCTTATCCATGACATTGCTGTGTTAGTATTTTTGTGAGTTACATTTATTTCTCGAAATATTGCTTTCAGACCCACACCCCGTCAATTACAGTTTTTGAATTTCCGGTATCCTCTAAAAATAGTCCACGAAAACAAAGGCCAAACATGTTCAAGAATAGTATCTGCTCTTAAGCCTTATTCAGGTGAAGCCATGGCACCTATTTGCAAAGGTAGGTTGGAGAGTTTTTTTTCGACACACACAGTTAAGGGCTTCTAGCAGTACGTTCGCGAGCGGAAAACGTATGGCATTAAAATTTACTTTTAGGCCGCAGCCTTCCCGAAGCCGTTACGAGAAATTCGCGGCGTAGGCGTCTGCGTAACTGAAATGCGCAACACAACAGAGTCGGCAGAAGCAAGGCGGAAGGAACGTCGACAATGGGAGAAGAATAGAGCGTCACGAACGGCTATGGCCCTGCCACCGCCTCCCCCTCGATCTTCTTTCTATGCTCCACCGCCAAAAAGCGCCCTACATGCCGAACCCCTCCCAGACGTTATTCCTTTGGCCCCGAATTCAAACCATGTAACATTTTCGCAAGAGGTTCCAACACGAGTTCCAACAACATGATCGCTGCGTTACTGTGCGAGGGTAATCGCAAACACGCGAATTTGCGTGAGGGATGGAAGTATGATTTGCAAGAACACGCTTGCCGGCGGCGGCGACGCGTTGCGAGATACTACAGGAGGAGGGCGCCCCCCCGTGCGTTCGATGATCACGCGTTCAACTCCGGAACGCAGCACATATGCACCGTGACCGGGAAGGCTATCTCGTGCTGTGCCCATATTTTGCATTTGGTAGTATAGTAGTCGTCAGTGCAACGTTAAAATAAAACAAACTATAATGTTGTATTCTCAACCTTGCAGAAGAACTAAAGCCAACAGCAATGTCTGCGTCATAACGATTTGCTAAGAAAAAATTCTTGAATACTAGTAGTTGATCTAATAAAATTGACTGAAAGGGAAAATATGTGATATGAAACCAAGTGAATTCGGTCTGCACAATAAATACGCGACTAGAGAAATATAATGAAAAAGTCGAATTGGGAAGCTTGACGTCAGATAGTAAACCTGGGCTGCTGGAATGCGCTGCATCGGTATGCACCTATACATGGCAGGTGATTGATGGTTCATACCTGCTGAGAGCAGCACGAAAGCACCAAACTGACATGGTAGTGTGGGAAACAACTCAGTGCCATTTTAAATATGGTGTAATTTTGAGTTTGAAGAATAAACAACCTCATTGGGAAGCATTACAACAGATTTATGTTTAAAATTTTTCCCCTCTCTACCCAACTTTTACCAGAATTACTTTGACCTTCCAACAAAAGAAGACAGTTTCACACTCTTGGAACAGTCCTGCGGTGACTTCTTCTAATCGAGTATTGTAAAATCATTGACCCGAAGAGGAAAATTAAGTGTTAAATATAAACGTTAAATTGAGCGTCCTTGTGGGGACCAGCGTGCCGAAGAAGTCGATAGTTGAGGTTCTGTCCATGATTGCCCAATAGCTGCAGCATGCGATGTAGCAGCTGTGAGGGTGGCTTGTCGCCGAGCTCCCCGGTGTTCAGAATTCAGAAGCTCCTGCAGCCTGCTGCGCTACGACGCATAGTTGCGCTGGATCATCGCTGCCTTGGGTGGTCGTACGGCGCAACAGGATGTGGTGTATTGAGGATGTCGGCAAGGTCTGCCGCGATACTGCATTGCAAGAACGTCACGACGCTGTTGCATTTCGTCTCCTGGCTAGCGATTCGATGCAATCGAAAGAGTGCTTCGACTCGCGTGAACCATGTTTGGGAGTTTCGAGTCCAAAATGGGGGAAGCGTCGTACTATGCACAGCCGCGGTTTAGCGTGAGCAGGTCGAACAACTTCATTTCTTAGTGAATGTTGCTTTAGTGAAAGCTGCTTAGTGAATGTTACTTTTCTAACAAACGGTGGCATTGAATCGCAGCATGTTGTAGCAAAGGGCCCCTCCACCAGAGTATTGAAAATATTTTTATTTCTCATTCACGATGTCAAACATGGGCGGATGTTTGAATAAAAAAGCAGCCAAATGAAAAGAAATCTGTTTTAGATGAGTGCAAAAAAGACATAAAGTACGACAGACCGTATTGTTAGAGGTTATAAAATCTTCAAAGATGTTACTTTGAACCACAGAACCATATGCATTTTGAAAATGGAAACAAGTAACCAGCTCCACCAGTCAGTGTCACTGAACTCAGTTCGATAGACCCCTGAATTAAATTAACAACCTTTGAAGAAGCTTCTCTACGTGCGTCTATAAGCGTCAGTGAACTGTGACGAACGTTTAAGCTTATGGTACTATGCTGCATGAAATTATATGCACAAATAAAACAAACAGAACAAAGAAGTTGACTCCCTGGATTAATCGCGATATCATTCCGGCAAAGCAAAAGGTTACATGTCTTGGAAAATCCCCCAAAAGAAGTAATATTAAGTCAAGGGCTGGTCTCGCATCTCCCATCACCGAAATGAAATATTTCACCAAGACACTTTCTGTTTACATCAAAAATATGCCGTATAATTTTAGGGTTACTTAAAAATTCAACGACAAAGAAAACTCTACTAACTTTCAAGATGACATCATGACCCCTTCTTAGCTCAAGGAGAACTTCTCATGAGTTTTCCAAGTGATTAGGCAATACGCCAACAAACGACATGTCGATCAAAAAACCATTCGAACAGCCGCTGCTAATTGAGCAAGGCATCTGTCACCTCCTCCATCAACTTGGTGTAACGAAGCGCTCAGGGCTAGACAACATACCCAAATTTTGGGTCGCAAGGTATCTGAGTAGCGTTTTCTGGGCAAGCTATCTGGGCAGAAGAACGAACCTCTTTGGCGATTGTGTGCACCTTAATCAAATGCATCTACGAATGATTGAAATGTATACGGATACGCAATTTATCAGTAAAGATATTGCATTGCAGAAGCTCTTCATGATCGATGCGTGCATTGTACCGTCTAGAGCAGTTCCTTTTTGGGGATGTTTAAGTATCCACTTTAAAAGATTGGAAGCCCCACTTTACAAAGATGCCGTGTGTCTAAAGATCATATTAAATCTTTTACGTTGAAAAAACTAGTTTATGGGGAAATGCCTTAGTTCTTTAACAGAACACCACCGGACCCGCTGAGATAGTTGTTATGTTAAGGCGGTTTTTGCGACTGCGAAAATCGTGCTTCGAAAATATTGTATTAACATTTCACGGTGCAATGTGCGGTTCTCAATGTATATTTGATTGTTTATGTCAGTTGTTACAAGGAACCGGCGCAAAAACATTTACCTGTGCCTCCTCCTAATTTGCGAGCCCCTTAAAAAACCGCTCAGGTTAATTATCCAGGAAGTTTCTCTCTCATTCCAACTCACAACAAATAGAGTAATCTCCTCTCAGGGTTTCTTCGCGACGAATGGTTGCTCCACCGCTTCTAATAAGAATAGAATAAGGGCTTCATAACCTATTAAAAAAACAAATTTCTACGTGTACACATTAGGTGCTGGCGCCCAATCAGCCTTGTAACGAAAGCTCTAAGCTACTGAATACGTCATATCCTAGAAGCTTCTGCCTTTCTATGATCCTGAGCTTGAATACAATAAGGTCGTCACGTCAGATCCCCTGAAGGAGTCACGGTAATGTGCTGAATAAATTTTTCTTTAAACAAGGAGCACAAAACCATTTCCTTGACCCTAGACATTTTCGGGCACCAATCAGGTGCATCTGAAATGGCAGTGTTATTATTCTTAGATATTAGTCTTACGCAAAGCAGAACTGTGAAAATACACCATGATCGAAACCTAATAATACGGGTGCATATAGAATATCTCGAATAAAGCGTGCCATTAATAAAGAATCTCTTTCGCCTACAGTGAGCTCTCTGGGAGGGAAGCGGTTTGATTCTGTTGGATATTTTTACCTTAAATGTAAATTGGGAGCATGTAAATTCTTCGACAAGGCCAGTATATAGGCCTAAATAACTTTAGAGGGACGTTACTTATGCACCTTTTCAATTCAGTGTATGTTTCTTAAAAACTGTTGCTTTTTACGCCCCGGCAGCGTTTGGGATTTCTTCATCACTTTGGAATGAGCTGAATTTTGGAGGACAAACATATAAGGTGGGGATTTTGTCGCAATGAGTCAGAAACAAATATTTGTGGTCGTTTTAAGATGTGTGTTGAAACTCCTAGACCATCAGACCTTTGCTGGTATTGCTGCGAATATTTGTGTGTATCTGTTCTTAACGAGTAAATAAAACCAGAGATGTATAATAAGTTTTATATTCCCTCCTAAAACCAGAAAATAAATATGTTATCAACAACTGCTAATTACGGTATTTTAAAACCTATTGCATAACACTGCAATATTATGGTGTAGTACTGGCCGTTGTAGCACTTATCGTAGGTACTTTGTTGCGCACGTATGACACAGCGTTCTAATTTACTTCCAGAAGAGAATAGGTCCGCCTAATTGTGAGAATAACCCTTTGAAAAAATGGTTAGGTTGAATGATTCGAGGATAAACAACAACTTACATAAAAGTTGATGGGGCGTAGTCAAAGCTTTCTCCTTCCCATCTACGTACAAAGTTATTCGAATGTTACATTTTGCAATACCCACCTATGAAAACATTGAGAAAAGCATTATGAGTTACTTTTCATAACCCTTTAAACAAATAGCCTTTGTAGTTGCAGCAGTACCGGGTCGAGCGGTGCTGCGGCGTTCGATAATTCAGTACCTGTATTAACGTACCTGACTGTCCGGGCTCTTGAAGCCGAATATCATCGCTTTCACAACATACAGAAGAACGTTATGCCGCGATTAGGCACACACGCGCATGAAGAAAGGTAATCATTTCCTCGCAGCGACAAGGCAGAGCGGTGTTTGCAATGGACAAATTCGCTTCCAGAAGCACGTGAACGCCGTTTCCCAACTCTTCTGTTAACATAGCAGTCTGCCAACTGCTGCGTGATGGCAGTTATGTTTCGACGGGCTCGTAAAGCTGAACAAGTCAAAGACATCCAGCGTTTCGTACACCATTGGTGTTTGGTACCGTCGCTTTATGCTATCGCGGGAAACCTGCAGGTCCCACATACCAGGAGTTTCTTCATCGGTGGAAGTATCACGGCGTCTGTCACGCCTGCTTATCGCATCCAGGGGGTGATGCACACACACTGGCACACTCCTGCACTTCTCTCTTCCTTCTCCTTAATGGGCTCGCGGATTTCCTGCTTGTTTATTTTTATGCATCGTTTGGAAGACGACGCCGGTGTTCAGGTGGCGCTAAAGCATAATGGCAGCCTGTTCAAACAGCACAAAAAAGTTCCCCTCTAGCGTAAAGCTGTTCAGTTATGATTAAATTTTTTTCTATCGTCTTTGCAAAGCCTTTTCAGATTATTAAAAAGCTGCTTTGGTATTTGTATCGAATTCCAAAGAAATAGGGGACATTCTTTCTTTTGCATGCTGGTATTCCTAATGCTCCGAATGCCGCACTACGGTATATCGCCTGCTCGCGGAACTGCGTCATTATTCTCAGTAAATGGAGTTTCTTTCCATTCGAGCCTACAGTGGAAAAGATAGTTGAAAGCAAAGTTCGCACTTAAAATAATAGCGATTACCACTCCACGAGCCGAGTAAAGGCGCACAGTAGAGGACAGGCTCACAAAACGGCCATACGTCTTCATTGTTCGAGGGGTGGCGCTAAACACGGCCCGTGAATTAAGCTCGAAGCATCAACTGATTTTTACAGGAATTTTCAAATTTACTATTACCTTTATCGGCGTGCCTGAGGCGATTTTGTGCTCTTGCTACAAACATATGGCTTCCTTCTAGATCTAGTTTGTCATGAATGCCACTTCTTTAAAATTTTATACCGAACAATGACCGCTTACATTTCGTGTCCGGCCATCGTTAACTTCAGACTACGCATAATAATTTGACGTCTAACAGTCTTATACGTTAGGATGTGTGTTAACAGCGACAAAAGCAATATTTCCGTGCAACACGTTGTTATTGTGTTTTGATGTTACGCAGAGCACAAGCAATACATGATGCCGTTTGTGAGAGAGCTAGCGGGACGGCCTCAGAAGCACCTATGATTTCAGAGCTTTACAGCTTTCCTACAATAAAAAAATTCCTAATGAACGCTCGCTTGACATAAACTTTCTTACTGTTCATATATATCCAACTGAGTTTTTAAAGATCATCATGGCAACAGACAATGGTGGCCCAATTTGGCAATTCAGATGTATTGAGAACAAAGTTATAAACGCTCCCATGCGTTCCCTTATCAGCGATAAGTGCAAACGCCAATGAGGAATGCCTGAGTCCCTCTTATTTGCAGCCATGGTTCCATTTCCAGTCAAAGCTGATGTACCTTTTGTTTCATAAAGAAACGGAGGGGTTGTAAAAAGGAACTATGACTGATTGGATCTAGGTGCGCATTGCACTGTTTTCTTTTTCGTGTTACCAACACAGATTGGCGTGGTTGCTCTGTTTTTCCCGTGGAACGCCCTCCATGCTGAGTGTTCTAAATACCCAAAAGGGTTCTGAAACCAGGGACAGCTGCTTCGTACGCTTGCTTTTGTAGCTACAGCCGTTATTCAAACGTATACGATTTCCGAACAAGTGCACCTACTTAGGGTTACACATAAGTGAATCCTGACCTTCCAGATATTTTGAATGTGCTTGGTGTGCAACATTTTCCTTTTCGCATATCATCTACGGTGTTTAGGCAAGTATAAAATTGAAAAATTGCAAACGAACATTTTGGTAAATAGGCTATTCACGAGAAATAAATTACAATCAACAGCATAATTTTGCTGAAATTACCTCAAAAAATTCTATCTCTAAAACTTCAGGGAAACAAAGTTAGAGAACACAGAGCTATTGGCAAATGAGAACATCCAAATACCAAAAGCGAAAGCTGAACATAATCTCAGCAGTATTCGTCAAACTTCGGCCTCCTGCACATTCTGACAGGAAACGTGTCAGAAATGTTATTTCTAACAATATTTGCTACATGCCACGTTGAGCCGACATGAGTTCGCTTTCTAGTTGTTTAGTAAGGAGCCAAGTTTCAGCTCCGTATATCATCACCGGTAGTATGCACTGCTTGCAGATTTTTCTTTTGAGTTGCAGAGGTAGCTTAGTTATCATTATTTAGGAGTCCTTGCCTAGTGCTCCCAGCCCATACCTATTCTGCGCCGTAATGCTTTCTCGTGGTTGGGATCAACATTACCCGTTTGTACGAAGTTTTACGCTTAGTTACGTTTTGCAGCGTTCGTTTCGTCTCCTAAGAAGAAGATGACTTTTTTGGCATGCTATTTCTCATTGCATTTGATTTATCTATATATATCATTTGCCCAACGGCCATGCTAGACGTTCTACTTGTAGATCCTCAAGCATTGTTTGCTTTTGTTACGCATTCTCACACAGCAAGCCTATGTCGTCGGCAAACCTCAAATGGCTCAAGTATTACCCGTTTATCCTTAATCCTCTTTTTTCCGAGTAGTGCTTTCTGTGTACCCCCTTCATTCTTCCTGTGAATACATTTGGAGAGATCATGTGTCCCTGTATAACTCCCTTTCGGAGCAGAAATTTATTGCTTAGCTTGTGGAGGGTTCTTCTGCCCGTGAATTCGGAATATTTGTCTTCTAGAAGTTTAATGTAGTTTGTCTGTATTTCCTGTTCTTTCAGTGCTCCTAAAACGGCCGCGCAGAGTACGGAATCAAATGCTCTCTCGTAGTGGGCAAATGCTTGTAAAATGTTCAGTCTTCTCTGTGAGTTATTCTGTCACTTGTTTGACGACATTGGTGTGATCCATTTGTTGGGTAGCCTTTTTTAAAGCAGCCTGTTCTCAGGGTTGATGGGATTCCGGGCTGACACCAATGAGGCTACCTACATCTTTGGTAAACACATTTTAAACAACTGAGAGTAGGCTGGTGGGTCTGTGATTCCTGAAGTCCTTGTGATCTCCCTTGTTATAGATCACAATATTGTTGGCGTTTCTCCAGGGCGTGGAGACTTGTTGAGTCTTCATGCATTCTGAAAATAGAATAGCAAGCTTTCCTGTACACTATCTCCTTCCTTGTTTAAAAGATCGACCCGTATGCCCGCGTACACCTCTAGCCTTTCCTATTTTCATGCTTTTGAGGCCCTTTCTAACTTTTTCGTTAGTTACGAGTGGTACATCGAAAGTTAAGCTCGTATTCTCAGTAGCTTTTCCTTATCCAAAGTCGCTGGCATAAGACCTGGTATAAATTATTCTGCTACCTCGATTATCTCGTCAAGGTTGTGCGCAATGTTTCCTTTTCGTTATCAGAGTGCATACATCCAGTCTTTGCCGATGGCTACATTTCACTTACTTGCTCTGACGCTTCCCTATTTTGCAAGCTTTTTTCGATCAGGACATGTTATATACATGAACGTCGCTTGTTTTATTTCTGTCAATTAGTTTTGACAGCTCGGCCAATTCAATCCGATTCACAGTACTCCACACTAAGATGTACTCGCGTTGGCGATGTCTTCCTTCCATTTCTTACTTTTCCAGATTGTTCTCTACGTGCAGCTTATCCCACAGCTGCGGCTTAGCCCACAGCAGATGCTTCACGGAGTCCTAAAGTAAGGTTGCCCATTAGGCTTTCTGCACAGACCTCAGGCTGTTCGTTGAAAATAGGGATTTTTTTGGGTAGTTCTTTTCGGCTGTTGCCATCTGGCCGCTACTGATGCACCGCTGGGTTCTTAGTATTCATGAGTTTCCTTCTTTCTCTTCTGACATTCAGCCTTAGCTTGCATGTAGCCATCGTGTGATCGCTGCTTCAACTCTTTCTGAGCACCTCTACGACTTGCACGATACCCGGGTTGTCATTTAGAATGAAGTCAATTTCGTTTTCGGTCGTCCCATCGAGATTTTTTCGAAGTTTTTCCTTTCGTTTGTAGAAGAATGTGTTCCTTAACCTTAGGGGTGTTTCTGTCTGCAAATCCCACCAGTGTATCCTCGAATGTTGGTATTGTCTATTCCGAAGTTTCCCTCTGATCTTTACCCCATTTGGTTCTTACCAACCATTGCGTTAAATTCCGCCTTCATAATCGTGAACTGAAATTTTGGCTTTTTTATTGTTGATTCGACGTCCACCTAGAATTATGATTAATGCCCTATTGAACCGTGCAGATTTTATAGATTTACCCGCCATATTTTTCCAGAAACATGCATTGTAGGCTTCAGTTAAAATTTACTTTTCGTTCTAAAATTCTCCTGCAAGAGCCACGAAAAAAAGCAGGACTTACTAAGCAGTATCACTAGCAGACCTAATTATGTTATGCCTAATATTGCCCTTTCTTTATCTTCACGCTGCCGTCGAAGACGGATACGGCATAAACTGTGAGCATAGTATTTAAAGCATTCAGTCAGTAGTTCAAGTTATTTCTGGTTTGCGTAGTGCGCTCTCGCTCACCATACCGTGACCCATACCTTTTAACAATTCGCCCCACTCCTTTGACTGAAAATATGGTGCAGAGGGTAGTTTGACGAATTTAGGCTATAGATTGAGCGGCTGTAGAACTACGAGACTATGCGCCTTATTCAGGCCCCGAAAGCCTAGCGGAGATGAACAGTGGCAGTTTCTGTTTATTCGATTGTAAAAGGCGTTATGTTCTCGCATAGAAGCTATTAACAAGCGCATTGTAAGATCTTCAGATCGCAGTGGAATAGAAAGCAAAAAAATCCATGAAATAGAAAACCACGGAACACTCCACGAAAGGAACAAATCGAATGCTCTCGCGTCAGAAAATTTGCTATATTCGCAATACTTGAAAGTGATGAAAAACTCGCATATTTTACAGCAGAGCTCTGGGAGCGTCAGTTTGGATCGTTTGCTTTCGGAAAATACGTCATTACCACAGTAATCAGCCTGCTCAGGTCTACTGCAGGATAAATGCCTCACGCATTGACCTCTAACCGCTCTGCGTATGCCTCACTCAAGCCCACAGTTAACCCAAGAAGTTAACCCTCCCCTCTTTTATCGGCCTTCCCATTCTTCAAGACCCACTTCTCGGTATTCACTGCCATCACCTAATTGTCGACCGGTTGTCGGTTCGCCTCACTGCAATACCAGCCAAATCTCGTTTCTATTTCATTATTTTCAATAAAATATCGTTTACTTTAGTTTGTTATCTAATCCGTTTAGCTCGCTGCTCGTGACTAGTCCATCTGGGTTGTTTCTCACATTATTCGTTCCTTGGCTCATTTACCCGACTTAGGTTTGCTTTCTAGTTGTTTGGTAAGGTGCCAAGTTTCGGCTCCGTATGTCCCCACAGTTAGTATGCACCGCATGTAGAGTTTTTCTTTTTTTCTTTTAGGTGACAGAGGTAGGTTAGTGAGTATTTGGGGGTGCTTATGGAGTGCTCCAAGCCGATACCTATTCTACGCCGTACTCCTTTCTCCTGGTTTGGGTCAGCACAAAATATCTGTTCGAGGTTGTTTTGTTTCCTAAGATAAAGAACGCATTCTTGGCACGCTTATTATTTATTATTTTAAATTTATTCATATTTATTTTCAGCCCCAGAGCCATGCTTCATATTCTCATTGTAGTTCCTCAATCATTCATTGCATTTGTTCAGCATAACCCCTCAGCAAGACTATGTTGTCCGGAAACTTCAAAGGGTTCCAGTATTCTTTGTTTATACTTATTCCTGTGTTTTCTCAGTTTTTCCTTCTAAATACTCATTCCATGTATCCTGTAAATAGTTTTGGCGACATGATATCTACCTGTCTTACTCCCTTTGAGATCGGAAATTTATCGCTTAGGTTGAGAGAGGTTATCCTGCCTGTGCATCCATTATATGTCTTTTAGAAGTCCAATGTATCTTTCGTTTATTCCCTGGTCTTTTAGTACTTCTAAAATGGCTTAGGTGAGTACGGAAGTAGACGTCTTCTCGTGATCCTTAACTACCATGACAAAGGGTTTGTGTAGTCTGTGGATTTTGCTATGCCTTGGTTGGCGGCAAGGTTGTCACCCATGCTTGATTACCTTTTGTTAAAACCGAGCCTACTCTCTGGCCTGATGGGATTCCCTGCTGTCTCCAATGAGGCTAACTACTGCATTGGTAATCACCTTGTAAACAACTCAGAGTAGTCTCATTGTTCTGTAATTACTGAGGTCCATTCGATCTCCAAAGAATAAATTATCAGAATGTTCTCATTCATTGCGGACGCGTTTGGACAGGTATTCGATCGTTTCCCCAGTTTCGTCAGGAAATCTGCCTTGAGGGTTGTGTTCCTTTCGCACTCCTCTTTCAGGAAGTTCTGGAGCACTTTTGTAGCAAAGTTGCACCTCGTAGCGCGAATACTTTTCGTTAGAAAAGATTTCCTTTTTGTTCAGCGCCAGGGCGGCCGTGCGCTCTGAGTCACCTGCAAGCAAAACAAACCAAGGTAACTTCCCAGACGCGGTGACCATTGCAAAGCAATACTATTGTGATGGCGTAGCTGTTCTGATAGCTTGGCAAGTTAAATCAGCCTGCTACGCGCGTTTTTGGCAAAGGTACAGCCGAAAGCCGAAAGCCGAAATGTAAGCACAGTCGTCGTAACTTCAAAAAATTGGCCGCGTATCTGCTCCTTTCGTTGCAAATGTCGTCAAAAGACGATAGTCTTTATCGACTTTTCCAAGTAAATGCCTCCCTTCGCTTCCCCGCTCACCTCTCATGTTGTTCCTGTTGCCTCGCGCTCCACGCAAGGTAAAGACGCCAAAGGTTTGCTTAAATCATTTTAAATTTCCCGCGTTCCACTGCTCCAACCGGGTGTCTCGATGCAAACGCTGCCGTGCGGCGAAGACGGGCGTGAATCGAGGCGCCTTACTTCAACATTTATAGAGCGGCGTTTCCCTAGTCCACGTGCGTTCCAAGCAGAACGTGGAACCTACTAGTGGAACCTTTTGTAACTGTTCCACTTGATTTCATCAAATGCCGCCAGAAGCTATATTGCGCGGGCAACAGCAGGCAACGGCGGAGTGATATTTTTTTATTCATTTGATGAAGTATTTATTCTCTCCAAAATCAAACATCTACGATTTTTTATAAGGAACGCTGCAAATATCACTTCTGTATTAATTTGTTTTCTTATATATGCATAATGTTTTGTTGTTCTTCAACAATATTGACAAGTATGAACATTACACCGGACTTAGACGGGCACATTTAGTTGTGACTATATAAGACTATTACGCAGGCTTTGTTTTGCTTTGGCCGGGTGGTTGAATCAAGTCACAGACAGACAGACGGACAGACAGACCAAAATTTGTGGGTTTAAGTAGCCCAAGAAAGACTATCGTCTTTAATAAACGTCCATTCATTGCGGACACGTTTGTGCAGACCTGCATTAATTTCAACATATGCAGTCAATATTGCCCTCTCAAACTTCGATCCTTTCTTAATTACCATTACTTTTAGCGGTTGTTTGTGAGCGGATTACGGATGAGAGCACATGTTTAAGCTCAAGACAAACATATTAACCAGTGTTATAATATAACAGAAAATGCAAAATCTTTCATAGTCCTTTCCCCAGTAAAACGTCTGCTTTCGCAGGAACTATAACATTTATTTAAGTGTGCTAGGTACATTTTTGTTATATTTGCAAAGAACAAGAATACACTACAAATTTAAAATAAAATTGCGCATTGTAGTTTATTGTGATTTTATTTATTTTAAAATAAACATAATTTCTTAAGGGGCTCAGTGACGAACAAGTTCCAGGCACAGAATACACGTAAGAGGTTTTTCTTGAAGGTTCACACTATGGACACGAAAGCTCATCCAGAAGATCAGTCGAGGTGCAGCTGTACATTCTTCTGAATTTTGCGGCCGCGCCCTTCAGTATAAACCCGCAGCGACCAGACCATCCGGCGGCTCTTGTCGCTCCCTAAGCATCGCACGGAGCCTCTTGCTAAGCTCCTTCGGTACCTTCACCTCTTTACATATTGCACACTGTGGTCCTGGCCTATTTTCCCCGAGGCTGCGGTTTCCCTTTGTCGCCGCACGCTCTGTCCACTGAAAACCTAGGTACAGCGTTGATCGCTGCTTTTCTGGGGCGAGCTCCTGTTTTCTGCGGAATTCTGTGCACCTCGGAAATATTTTGCTCCTCACGGAGCCCTTCAAACCTAAAACTCGACCTGGAAAACAAATAACACAGTCACTACTAACGCGCACACTTAAACATTTCTTTGCTTTCTAGACATTTTCGTGCTCGTAATTTGTTACAATAAACTACCAAGTCCCCAACTTTCGTTTCTAAAACACACAAATGGGATGTCAAAAGGACACAATGAGAACGCCATTGCGCCATGACTACTGAAGTATTTATCACGCAGCTTGCACAAAGAAATAATCAAAGGTACTTTCCCCCACGCGCTTTCTCGAAACATCTAGTTAAAATGACTAACCCCCATTCAAAACACATGTGCCATGCAGCACTTGTTCCCATGAAGTAAAACCTTCTCTTGCAAACACGCTTTAAATCACGTGTACAAGAACATTGAAATGCGCAATTCAACCAGAGCATATCTCGGCGAAACTTGGCTCTAATCACTCACACTTACACAGAAAAATGTATTTTTCCTCACGCACTCACTCACACTCGCGCTCACCAGTCGCCCTCTCCACTCGTACTCACTCGCCTTCAGGATCACTACTCACCCTACACCACTCGCATCCACTCCCGCTCCCGCTCACCTTTCGACGTGACCACTCACTCTCATTTGCCCTCCCCCTCACCGCTCGGTGTCACTGCTCGCACTCAGTAACGCTCGCGCTCATCACTCGCCATCACCACTAGCACGCACTCACGCTGACCATTCGCCGCCACCGCTCGCACTCACTTACGCTCGCGTTCACCACTCGTCGTCTCTCCTCGCTCGCAAGTGTGTGCAGCAGAACATCCACGAGTCATTTATGCATTACGGCGCCAGAACGCCATCCAAATCCTATTCCTAAATCAACACGCCACCAGAAAGCTAATTCTACCATGCCCCATAGCAGAAGCTCAGTGATGACATATTTCCCGAGCTAAAAGCAATACCGCTATTAACAACCATCGGAAAGCCAACAGCCAGTACAAGCGCAATATTGGTGCTCATCGCTGTAAGCCCCGCAAATGGCGCGAGAGAACACTCACGAGGGGTCAGCGGAGCTCACAGCGAGTGGCATTCGCTCTAGCGAGTGGTGAGCGGGGCTTTTCGCGAGTGGCTCTCCCACTAGCGGGTGGTGAGTGGGACTCGCCGTGAGTGGCGCTCGCACTCCCGAGTGGTGAGCGAGGCTCACTGCGCGTGGAGCTCGCTCTCACTCGCCCTCCCACTTGCCAGTCCAAAACGATGGCGAGGCTCACTCATCAATCACTGATGAGTGGTGAATCGGGGGTGGGTAAGCCCACTTGTGAGTGGGCCTGGCGACCTAGAACCAGAGTGATACATAATGAAAGCATCTACTCCAAACGATGTTCTCATACACAGATCACGCCCATACAAACGGAACGTTACATGGTAGTGATCCAATATGCGTAACATTTTTCTATAGAATAGGTTTCAACTCACCACTATGTTCAAATATGCACCTGTGCTGGATAAAGATATGTGAAATGTCCCGCACAAAAAATAAGCTTTCTCCCCGCCAGCGGCGCACACGTAAATTGTCGTTGCCGCTTTCATCAAACGCCGCGAAGGGAAGTACAAAAGTACAGTTTAGGAGTATTTATACTTATTCTAAGCGTGCCCAGTTATGTGATTTTAATATTGTTTCTTTTATTACGGGGTATTAAGTTCGGGCTCCTCATTTAGATAATGAAAACCTTCGGTGGCTCATGTTCGGCGTCACGTCCGCTGGTAGCGGCTATCCCGTGTGCTTTTCATGTAACCGCACGGACGCCAAGTTCGGAGCCGTGAAGAGCGTGTTTTATGCCCGTCCTTGTGTGTGTCAAAACACCGGGGTGCTTAGCCTGAGTACCTGTGTCGCGTCGGAGGTGGCTGGGTCATACGGCATGACAAGCTGAAGGGAAGCTGAATGATGGTGTGTCTCTTAGTGTGTCGAAAGGCGCGCGGTGTAAGTTTTTGAGAATTTGCGAAGCCGGCGCCGGGCGCTCTTCGTTGACGGGTCGTTCGCCTCGACGACGGTCGCCTGCGCTGGCACCGTCTCTTCCCGTGGGCTGTTCAGGTGGGCGACGGTGCCCCTATATTCTGGGAGGGGATTAGCAACGACTCCCTCTGTCCCGGCGCGCGCGCAGACAAGGCGCCAAGGCGAGGAAGCGGGAGGAGTTTAGCCGTGCGAAGACTGCTCCAAGCCGTCGGCTAGGCTTTTGAGCAGATGCCACCCGCTGAACGTAATGGTGTGTACTTTAGGCCGCAGACGTCCTGTATTTTTTGTCAGCAGTAATAGTGTGCGTGGGAAACGCACTATGAGTGTATAAGAGAGAGGGTTGCGTCACGTGACCACAGGTGGGGACACATGTGTGATTGGCTGGTTCCTGTGGCCAATCAATGGTTTTTATTATTTTTTTGAAAGGTTTTTCTCTCTTTCTTGTACGCCCCCTTCTTGGAGGCGGGGTTTTTGGTATCAAAACCGGAGTGTTGGGTTTGGTCCAGGGTCGGTCGAGAGGGGATCTAGTTCTGTATAGATCTCGGCCGAACAGGCTGCTGCGGGCAGAGTGACAATGTAACCGTCACTCTGTCCTGATATAGATACTTCGAGTAATGTAATTAGTGTAAATAAACCTGATATATATATCCAGCAAGGAAGGCAGTCCTCATCCGTCACCCGCTTCAAGCATCGGTCGTCGGTCATCGTAGCGAGTCGAGATCGTCCTCTCGGCTCGCGCATCAAAAGAACATCACTATTTCGTCTCCATCAGTTCGCGAAGAAGATAGAGAGGCGAAATTTAACCTGGGGTACTCTACATTGTGATATGTTGTCAAAATGTATCATACTTTTGGAGTTAAACGCGCCAGTGTGGAACCTCGGCTAAGTGGCTCACACTGCTGAAAAACTTGATTTTACTTCTGGCAACTTGGGAATCTTTGACATTTAATGTAATCAAGACGCATGTCCTCTTCATGTGCCGTCAAATAAGCTCAAATGGCGAATACAGTAAAAACTAGCGAGGTGCTAATCATACAGCATATAAGTGTATTCATTAAGTGCTGGTATCTTTCTCGCCTCACAGCGCGCGCTGATTGGTCATCACAGATGAGCCGGGGGGAGGAGCAATCGCGTGTTTGCTGAGGTGGTTGTGCCCTCTCTTGCGTTTAACCACCTCAAGCAATTTGGATGCCCCATCTGTCCCAGTTTGTGTTAGTGGCAGAGGTTTGAGTGAGTGAAGTGCACTGCCCGCGCTATGCCCTGGGATCTCGTCCTCGGTGATCAACGAGTTCCCGGCCCCGTGTAAGTATGCTGCTTCGGCCAACCACCCGACCCGATAAGCCTTAGCGTCGAGGGTGGTGGGTGTTTGAGTGTAACACAAATTAACGTGACGATTCCTGAAGCGGAGAGAGAGCTTACCACGTATCTTTGAATCATGTTAGTTTATTGTGAATCGGTTTTATCGCTTACTCTTCTTTTACTTGGCGTTACGATCTAGCGTGAGGCACTGGAAAACGAAAGCCTCGCTTTTAGAGTGCCTTAACTTTAACAGACGACAACGACTGGACATGCCGACAACACGAGCCACTAAGCGTCTTCGTCTGTAAGAGAAGTGTTCAGCTGAAAGAAGTAATTGTAGCAGCAACAAATATTCAGGTGTTATCACATGTATTGTGAGAAAATAGTTCAAAACCACCAATTAAAAAATTCGGTATCACATTTGCTGTTTGTAAAGGATCTTCAGAGTCCCCACTATATCCGTGAGGAGAACGTTGGTTACAAGCGACTTACTCGCAAAGAAAAAATTTCGAAGCTATGCACAATGCTTCAGAGTTCCAATACAGTTATTACTCGCGCGCTTCAATCTTGATATTTTCGGAGAATAATTTTTGAAGGGAATGAGAACTGCTGTTGAAATTGTGCAAATAATTTTCAAGCTGCCCTGATATGCAATCCAATGACATTTGGAGCAGACTTAACAAAGCATTCAAATAGTTTGTTCCTACAGCGGTGTTATAAACAGTCTCGTCAAATGGCAGATTGGCGGCTTTATCAATGTTACAAGGTATGGTTGGAAACAGCCAAATAAAAAGGACTTGGGACACGACTTCTGTCATTAGTTCTTGCGCTGAGTTTCCGCTCTGAGAATAACTATTTGAAAAAAAATGATTGTCCAGTTATTGGATATTAAAATTCACATCGAAATCGCTTTCACAGGATTGTATGACTTCGGTAGTACATATTCAGAGGTTGCATTCCCCATGTAACTAGGAGGGAAAAAAATGGGCACAAGGAGTTCGCGCAATAAAAAAAACGAAATCTCGGTATCTAAAAGAGTGCCATGCCGGGTAACCATTCAACAGGCAGTGGTCAGTTTTGGAACTGTTCCCAGAAATATAAAAAATGGGTCCATAAAATGGCGAAGAGAGCTCAAAGTCATCTTACAAGGCTTGGCAATGCGCCGAGTCTCTCACGTGCATAGTTAACGAAGCTCAGTGCTAAATCATGGCTTATCGTGCAGCTTGCTACTTGGTGTTCGTCCTCCGTCGCATTCCCGTTCCTTCCCGAGTGTCCGAAATATGCGTGACCTATCCAACGCGGTTCCCGCACCCCGCTCACGTCCTGAAATGGCGTCCAAAAATCGCATGTGCTAAAGTTTAGGAAACCTATATACCTCGTCGTGCGCATCAATCCCATTGTGTGGGATGCAAGCTTAGAAGGCACTTGCGGCGCTGAATTACACTCGGCTCCACAGCGTCTCATGGAAGGTGCATCAGGAGAAACAAAATTTGGCTGCATCAGAACTTTCTTTTTTTCCAGTCATCGCGGACGACAAGAGGGCAGACTATACTCGGAGACGGACGTTTTGAAAAAAATTTCAGGGCAACGGCAATGGAACACAGGTTGAATGTATTACAAAATGCACTTCTGTATAGTGAAATAATATATTGTTTATGTTGCGCAGTGTTGCTGGATGATACTGAATGAAATGACTCAAGCATTCATTTCATGTAAAGCGGAGAGTTGGGAGAGTTGGTTACTCACTAATTAACTCATACTTCTAGAGAACATTTACACAGGACGAAGAAAGAAAACGACAAAACACACGCTAGACTTCAACTTAGGTTATGGAAAACGGAGCAAAAAAACAAGCATATATGTACATTACTCGGAAAAAAAACAAAACATAAACAAGCACACGATTCCGTGGAAATGAAACGGCGCAATGTTTGCAGTCGCTGTTGTCTACATTTACAATAAAGCACAAACAATGCCTGGTCACATTACAGGACATGATCTTTACCGACACCTGTGCACACCAGTCGACGCTTGCGCATGATCAAAGCGACACCCCTTCTCTCACCACTCTGGTTGAAACTGCCAAAGATGGAGCACTGACGCAGCTCTCGCCCTGTCTGTTAATCACAAAAGCCTTGAA